>VYZP01042757.1:793-20166 GCA_013400635.1 Hypocryptadius cinnamomeus | reverse complement strand
GGTGTGGCGGCCAATGGGCCATCGAGATAAGGGTGAAGAGGGGGCTGGGGGTGTCCAGAGCCGCCTGGCGAGGGGGGGTACGCTCCCACGCGCACGGGGAGGGGCGGTTTTGAGTCTGAGTGACAGGCGTAACAGCCAATGAGGGCGAGAGGGCGGGAACGCGTGCTCCACCCACCATCGCGCACGTTGATGGGTGGGGCTTAGCTCTGAGTGACGGCCCTGGCAGCCAATGGGTTCTTGAGATTGCGTGTGGGCTGTGCCTGGCTCTGAGTGACGGCTGTGGCAGCCAATGGGACATCGAGGTGAGGGGCGGGGGCTGTGGGGGCTGAGGTGGTGGCGAGGTCACGGAGGGGGTGTGGTGGCACTGGGCACTTGTGAGGGGCTGAGGTGTGGACAGGTCACTCTGAGGGAGATGTGGTGGCACTGGACACTTGTGGGGGGCTGAGGTCCTGGACAGGTCACTCTGAGGGGAATGTGGTGGTTCTGGGCACTTGTGAGGGGATGGGTGGGCTGAGGTGTTGGACAGGTCACTCTGAGGGAGATGTGGTGGCACTGGACACTTGTGGGGGGCTGAGGTCCTGGACAGGTCACTCTGAGGGGAATGTGGTGGTTCTGGGCACTTGTGAGGGGATGGGTGGGCTGAGGTGTTGGACAGGTCACTCTGAGGGAGATGTGGTGGCACTGGACACTTGTGGGGGGCTGAGGTCCTGGACAGGTCACTCTGAGGGGAATGTGGTGGTTCTGGGCACTTGTGAGGGGATGGGTGGGCTGAGGTGTTGGACAGGTCACTCTGAGGGAGATGTGGTGGCACTGGACACTTGTGGGGGGCTGAGGTCCTGGACAGGTCACTCTGNGGTCCTGGACAGGTCACTCTGAGGTGGTACTGGACATTTGTGAGGGGCTGAGGTCCTGGACAGGTCACTCTGAGGTGGCACTGGACCCTTGTGAGGGGCTGAGGTCCTGGACAGGTCACTCTGAGGTGGCACTGGACCCTCGTGAGGGGCTGGGGTCCTGGACAGGTCACTCTGAGGTGGTACTGGACATTTGTGAGGGGCTGAGGTCCTGGACAGGTCACTCTGAGGTGGTACTGGACCCTTGTGAGGGGCTGAGGTGTGGACAGGTCACTCTGATGTGGCACTGGACCCTCGTGAGGGGATGGGGGGGCTGAAGTGGGTGACCCTGTGGTGACAATGGGGTCACCCACCCTGTGCCCACCATGAGCTGCCAGCTCTGCCTGTTCCTGTTGGATCTGAACCCCTGTTGGGGGTTAAGTGGGAATTAAGGATGGGGAATTCCAGGAATTCCTGCTCCAGCTGTAATTCCTGTCACACCTGTAATACCCCCTAGCCCTGAGTGAAAGCTGAGCTGCTCTGGGTGTGCTGGACTGGGGATTCTCTGAGGTCAGAGAAGGGAGCACCTCATTTCTACCTTTAAATAAACAAAAAACTTTGGATTTACTCTCTTTCCATTCCATCAGCACACAATAAATCCCTTCTGTGTGGTGGGAAAGGCTGGATATTCGGTCCCTCTTCCCTTCCACGTTGAGATGCAAATATGTATCTTCTCTTATAAATAACTTGGATTTTATATTTGTGCTTTTGGTGTAGGATAAAGCCTGGCCTGAATCAACGTGTTCCAGTTCTGCAGCTGCTGGGCTGAAAAGATGGAGACTGGAAAACATCCTTGTCCTGGGAATATTGTGCAGCAAAAGGAGGGGAAAAAACAAATCCAGAGAACACAGGAGACACCACTTCTGCAGAGGGACTGAATTCATCTTGTTTTTAAGTAGAATAAACTGTTCAAAGCAAAGAGTAACGGGGAGAAAGCGTGAAATAACATTTGAGGATGAAAGTGGAACCAGAGGGGAGGGGAAAAAAATAGTACAAAGCCAGGTGGCTGCTTGCTGCAAACACTTTTATTTATTAATAAACACAACACACTCCAAACCTTTGGCTGCTTGACAGAATCCTCAAAAGTCTTGGAAAGGGATCAAAGTTCTGCTGCTGTGCTGGGTTCCTCTCCCTCACCCTGCCACAGCTCAGGGGAATAACGGTGTGGAAAAGTCTCTCCTGTGCCAGCAGGAGTGGATTTGTCCCCTCAGGGTGGCCCTGGGGACACTTTGGTGCTGCTGTCTGAGGTGCTGAAGCTGCAGATCCCCCACCACGGCCTGCGTGGAGCTGGAGAAGCAGCTGGAAAACCAAACTGGTTTGAACTGGAGGTTGGGATTCTCTTTGTACGGGCACAGAGCAGAGGTGGAAATGTGAATTTTGGGATAATTCTGCTGGAAGCTCTGGGGGCCACTTGGAAGCCGTTAAGGATAAAATGGATGCACGGGCAGGCTGCAGAGCTCCCAGGCTGGGTTTTTTTGGTGTTTTGTGTGAGTTTTCTCCCTCAAACCCAGGCTGCTGCAGAGGAGAGGCTGTGACTCACCAGGCTTGACTGCTGTGCAGCCAGTGTGGAACTCAAACAGGCAAAAAAACTGGCACAATTCCCTGCAAACGGCGCTGAGCTCCCCATTCCCCTGCAGATCAGAAGCTGGAATTCACCAGGAGAGAAGAAACGTGAGTGAATTAATATTTCAGAAGATATTTTCTGCTGGAAACCTGCAGATGATTATCCCCAGGTGCTGCTGAGGAGTGACAAACCCGAGCAGTTGGAGGAGAAATCCCAGCCCTGGGAAGAAGGAGAGGCCTTTCCTTGAACCTGATTTGAATTCCAAAGCAGCCCAGCCGCTCTGGGATTTGCTGGCATCCTCCTCCACTCGGGGCTGGGATGGGATTGGTCTCCAGGAATTCCCAGCCATGGAGATAAGGCTGGGATGGCTCCGTGTGACGTGAGGGGGGCACAGCCAATGGAGCCCAGGCTGGCCAAAACCGGGGGGAAAAATGGGATATTTTTATCCTGGGATGGATAAAAATCGGGTTAGGGGGAGGTGAGGGTGGAGCAGGGATCAGGTGGGGAGGGAGGAGCTCAAGGGAAGCTCCCACCCAGAGTGATAAATGCACCCAGGGTGTTCATTAAGGACAATAAATGAAGCCAGGATGCAAATTAATCACTTTATTTCCCCCCTGCTCTGGTCACATCTTCTTATTTAGGGCTCAGAGGGTTTAAAAATCGCAGAATTCCAGGATGGTTTGGGGTGGAAGGACCTTAAATCCCATCCATCCCACTATCCCAGGTTGTTCCAAGCCCATCCAAGCTGTCCTCAGGCACTTCCAGGGATGGGGAATCCACACCCAATCTCTTCCAGTGCCTTTCATAATAAAGAATTTTGTCCAAATTCTCAATTTTCTTAATTTTCTCTCTCTGTTTATTGCCTTTTCCTTTCCTTTTTCCTTAAAACTAATCCTAAATGAAAATGCCTTAAAATTTTACTTATTTCACCACACCTGAATACCAATAAATGAAAGAACAACCAAAAAAAATCTGGTTTTTAAAAAATAAAAATATTCTCTATGCTGACAAAATTCCATTTTTTTTATTTTTTATTTTTTTAGGGTTAAATCCATAGGAAAAAAAATTGGGAATGAGTTTTTCCAGTGCAGCTGGGCCATTTCTCCTGAATTACCACGAGAGGGACACAGAAGGAAAGCAAAAGGAGCTGGGAAAGAAGAACCCAAGAAACAGCTCGAGGTGGGATCATAGCAACACATTTCCCTTTTGGTTGGGAATTTCTGGGATCACAGCATTCCTACAGCTCCCATAAAATCCTAAAAAAAATCCTTAAAATCCTAAATTCATCCCATAAAATCCTAATAAATCTTCACAGATAATGGGCTAAGAAATGTGAATAGTTAAAATGTATTTGTTGGTTGTTTTTTTTTTCTCAGATTTTCCTCATTTTCCCTCAGTTTTTTTCCCTTTAGAATGTCAGGACAGGGAGAGGTTGGGCTGGCTGGGATTTTGTTCCATCCTGAGCTCCTGGAGCAACAAATCCCACAGGATTTTGTGGGTTTGGGGAGGTATTTTTGTTTATTCCCAGGGAATTTTTGTTTATGGAGGTTGGGGAGGTATTTCTGTTTATTCCCAGGGAATTTTCACTAATTACCAGCTGATGATGCAAATGCCAGGAAATCCCAGATCCCATAAAATTCCTGCATGGAACAAAGGCCCCATAAAAAAGTAAATATTGAATATTTAGTGGGCTCTTGTGGAATTCAAAATCCCAGTCCTGAAATGCCCTGGATTGGAATTAATGCAGAGTGGATTTTTGGGGATCTGCAGTTGATTCATCCTTAATGTCAGCAAAGCCTGGCTGGGCAGGCTGGGATTGGGATAAAAATGCTGAGAAAAAGGAAAATGGGAGGAAAAAATCCTTATTTTTAAAAAATTATAACTTTATGGACTTCAGTCTTACATTTCTGTGACAACATTTTAACATCACATTGAAAGGCCCTCTGAGTGCTGGGACACTGAGTGATCATTTTAATATATTTATGTATTTTTATAGTTTTATATTTATATAACTATTTCTATTTTATATTTATATTATATACTATTGTATTTTATATTTATATTTTATATGTAGTATATTCCTGATTTTACATTTATTTTTATCATTTCATATATTTATATTTATTTTTTGTATTTTTACCAAGCCCTTTAATGCCCAGAATGTTTTCACAAGCTAAACATCTCCAAAAAGTGTTATTAAATAAATGTAAGAATTTCTTTAATTTGCCAGAAATTTCAGTGCAACAGGAAATGCAAATCCAGCTCTGATTTCAGTGGAGAAAATTCACAGAAAAGAGGTTTTCCTCATGATTTTTTTTGCTTTTATCCCTCAGCAAATTGTGATAAATCTGATTAATTTTGATTTACCTACAGGTTTAATTGGGTATAAATATTCCCAGAACAAGTTATGGGGATGTAACTCCATGAAGGAAAAGGAGGAGAAGATTTTGGCCAAAATCCAGGGATTTTGAATGAAGAAAGCTCTCAGAAATTGATGGTGAGTGATATTAAAAGATGGCAGATAATAAAAGATAACAGATAATAAAAGATAACAGATAATAAAAGATAAATAATAAAAGATAACAGCAGGAGATGAAAAGGAAATGAAACTTGGTGGTCTAAACCAGCTCCAAATGGATACTAAAAATAAATAAATCAATAAACTCCAATAAATTGGGGTTGAATATTAAAATAAGAATTAAAAATACTGAGTTTCAGCAGGAAACTTGAAATCCTTCCCTCCAAAATTGTGTTAAAATTCCCTTTCCTTGAAAAGAGCTGAGACAACAGGACAGGACCTGGATTCAAGGAATCAATATAGGGAAAAAAAACTTTTTATGGACAGAACTTGTGCCTTTTGTAGGTTCAGAATCACCATGGGAAGTTAAAACTCACTGAGAAAAAACCAAGAGTTCCTAAAATCCAAGGAAAAACTGCTGGAATTCCTGAATTTATTCAAGGAGATCTTAGGGAGGATCTGTTCCCTGTTAAAGCTGCCTCTGGTTGTAGCAGAGCTGTTCAAAATCCTCAATTTTCAATTTCCAAAGGGGCATCGACAGCTCTTGGGGGAAAAAATAAAATTTAAAAAAAAAAAAAAAGGGATTTCTCCAAAGCAGATGTTGTTGGAGCTGAGCTTAAAAACAAAATGTGGAGCTCCAAAATGTCCCTGTTTGTTGGGATTGCTGGCAGCTTTCCTGGGCAGATGGAGGGGATTGTGCAGTAATGGAAAATGCAGGCTTCCCACAGGGCTGGGATGTGTGTGGGGCTGGTGATCCTCCCCAAAAAGAGAGGAAAATGGGGCATTTCCAGGTGGGAATTTGGGAATGTGTGCAGTTTTTGATTTCTCCTCAGGTTTTGTGCTGAGGTAGGTTTTTAATTTTGGGGCAAGGCAAAAGGCTCAGGGTTAAACCTGAAAAGAAAAAAAAAAATCACTTCAAAATCAGGAATTTTGGAGTCCCACCCTGGCTTTTGGTGTAAGGGAATAACATATTTACATTCTCTGCATAGAAAAGAAATCCTCCCAAGGAAATCCTTCCTTCCTGCTGTGGAGAAATGTTAATTTGGCTCTTAATGATGAAATCATGTAAGGAATCAATAATTGGGGTTGGCTGAGTGTCCCAACGTGTGCTTGGCCACACCAGGACTTCCAGGAGGGCTCCAGGACCAAACACCCTCACCCAAAAATGGCCTGAAACAGGAAAATTTCCATTTTCTGGCCTCCATCCCTGAAGAATTTTCCTTTTTAGTCCCTTTTGATGTTAAATTTGCCCAGCTTGGCCTTGTCTTTACCTTGCAAATACTCCAAGTTTGGAAAACAAGGAGTGTAAAGTCATTTATGCTTCCACAGCTATAGGAAAAGCTGGTGATATTTCACCAAGTTTAAGTTTCTTTTTCATTTTTTGCTGAATAAAAACCAAACAGAATGGAGGGAACCCAGAAGTGTTGGGTGTTGCAGTTGTTTTGCCATCGTGGAAGGCCTTCCAAGGAGCTGTGTTTGTGTCTGGGGGGATGGTTTCAGCAAGGGGAAGGAATGTTTTCTGTGGATTTCAGGAGGAATCCAGCCAGGGCTGCCCTCACAGGCCATGAATGCTCCCAGTGTAGTTTTGTGAGGCCTTCCCAGAAGTCAGGAGTTCCTTGGAAATGAACCCAGCAATGCCATCAAACAGCCTGGGACGAGATCAAGGGGGCTGTGGGCTCCCAGCCTGTCCCACATCCCCAGAGGGGAACATTCCCATTCCACCATGGCACAACACCCTGGAACAGAGAGACCCTTAAACTCTGCCCCTACGTGCTGGGAAGGCTTCCCCTCATCCCCCCCATGTTCAGGACTCTTCCAGCTGCTCCCTTTGCCAAGGATGATCCCTTTTCCCTTTTTCCACGGGAAAGGGAGGGATCCTCCCCCAGCCTGGTGCTGCTGCCTCCTGTCCCTGCCTCAGGCCTATCAAAAAGGGAAAATAATCCAGGTGTCAGCTCTTAATTGGATAGTTTAGTCTTAAAAGACCTTGGAACAAGAGATTGTTGGCCATTTTGTGCCTTCTAATGAAGAGCTGCTGAACTCACAGCAGTGACACTGTATAGGGATATTTTTACCCCTGATGAGGGGAGAGAATGATTCATCTGACTCCATCTTATCAGAAGGCTAATTAATTACTTTATTATACTATATTACACTATATTACATGACCCCTAAACTGAATCTGCCAAGCACTCAGCCCTGCACACACTGCCCAGAATCTCCTGACTGTCACCCAACAGTCCCCACACACACCTGGCCCTGACAGGCCAAGGGAACAAAACACCCTCACCCTGGGTAAACAATCTCCACATTGCATTCTGCTTTGGCACAAACACAGGCACAGCAAATGAGATAAGAATATTCTTGGGAAGAATTGTGCCTTGCTTTTCTCTGTGAAGGGAAATGTGGGGCTACACACCTGGCCCTGACAGGCCAAGGAAACAAAACACCCTCACTCTGGTAAACAATTTCCATATTGCATTCTATGCACAGAATAGCACATTCTGTGCCACAGGCACAGAAAATAATAAGAATTGTTCTTCTTTTCTCTGAGGTTCAGAGAATGTGAATCCCAGAAATATTCTTGGGAAGAATTGTGCCTTGCTTTTCTCTGCGAAGGGAAATGTGGAGCTACACACCTGACCCTGACAGGCCAAGGGAACAAAACACCCTCACTCTGGGTAAACAATCTCCATATTGCATTCTGCTTTGGCACAAACACGGGCACAGAAAACTATAAGAATTGTGTTTTTCCTTTCTCTGAGGTTCAGAGAATGTAAAACCCAGAAATATTCTTGGGAAGAATTGTGCCTTGCTTTTCTCTGTGAAGGGAAATGTGGCAGCACAGGCCGGGCGAGGATCGTGATGGAAACACCTCAGCACCTCCCTGGCCCCAGCCCAGCCTCCTCCAGAGCCACCAGAGCCTCCTGGCTGCTCCAGGGGCTGTGTGAGGAGGCAGAGTTCCCACTGGGAAGGGCAGCCAGCTGGACAGGGAATAATCACTGGGAAGAACCGTGGAAATTCAGAGATAAGGACCTTTTTCCATGCTGGCCCCTGCAGGCTCACCAGCAGAGCTGGGATTCACATTCCAGAGGCTGCCACAGGTGCTGTGGTGGAAGTGGGGCCTGGTGGAATTGCTGGATTCTGAGCAGGGCCTGTGGCAGCACAGCAAACCCCTGGAGAAGGCTGGAAACTCTGAACTGGGGCTGTTTTTGCTAAAAACGGCACCGCTGGCCTTGATTTATGAGCAAACAGAAGTTTGCAAACGGCCTCGGGAGCCTGGCCCAGAAATCCATGAGCCTGATGTCATGTGGAGAGGGCCCAGAACACAGAATTATTTTTATGGAGTTGTTAGCAAGTGTTATTAAAAAAATTGAAATGTTCAATTGGAATTTTTTATTTTGGCTATAGGGTGAGGGCAGAGCAAAAGTCCTGGAATGGATGTGGACAAGACATCCCAGTTTTAGGCCACCCTTCCTGGCTCCAGATGAGAGCAGGGCTTTGCTGGAAGAGGGGATTGCAAAAGGGGATGTGAGGGAGGTCTGGAGAGCAGTAATTTTAAACAGCACTTCAGCCATGATGTCATTTCAGCTGAAAAATAATGTTCAAGTTTGGGCAAGCAGAGCCTGGGGCCAGCAGCCAGGGTGGGGAGGAACTGCAGCAAAATGGAAAGTCCAAAGCGTGGAAGGTCATGGTGGAAAACCAAATCAGAATAACCCAAAAAAAAGGTGGATGAAAACCCTGGAATTTTCTGTGAGCAGGAGGAGTCCAAGGAAATGGAGGGGAGGAAGATGTTCAAACCCTGGACAGGGTTTTCCCTCGTCTGTCTGGAAGTCAGAAGCCAAATCCTGGAGCACAGGAACAGCCTGAAGGATTGTTGTGACCCCAGACCGTGATCCCAGAGTGATCCCGAGCTCTTCTCCTGGCATTTAACCCAAATCCAGCCAAAAGCTGCATCCACCTCCTTGCCTGAGGAGGCCAAAGGGCCGAAACAACCAAGGGACATTGTTCCAGTGGATTTGGACATCAAAAATATCATCTAAAATCTGCTTTGTGGGGCTTCTCCCTCATGGGCTGAAGTGGAGGATCACCCTCAGGCCGAGCTGTAGGATCAGCCCTTTCCATGGGGTTTTAAATGAATTCCCACTAATCCAGCCTTAGAAAGCTGAGCCTTGGTCAGCCTTGGATAAAGCCTCGCACATTTTGTCCTTTTTTCTTTCCCTGTTCCACCACAAACCTCAGCTGGGGGAAAAAAATAAAAAATCAACAAAGCAAGCAAAGGAAGGGGCACCTGCAGCTGGAAATGACAAAAAGCTCCTGTTTTAGGAGGAGATTTAGGACTTGGAGCTCCCCAGGAACAACTTCTCTTCCCGCTGTGTTGGGAGCCAGGAATGAGCTCAGGCTGTGAGATCAGATTTTGCTGAGTCTACAGGGTTAGGCTTGTTCTTTCCTCTTTTCCAGAAGTTCCCCTCTCCAAGCCATGCCTGGATATTTGATTTCCTTGGGAAATCTCGGCCCTCTCAGCAGCTTTTGCTGCGTTTCATGTCCGGGACACTCAGCTCTGCCAGCAGAAAAGTTGCTTTTGTCATTCCCATTCCTCCACCTGAGGCTTGGGGTTCCTGGAATTGGGGGAGCTTTTCCTGGAAGAGGTGCTGCAGGCCGGAATGGTTTGTGCAGAAAGCACTCCAAGGCTGCAAAGATGTCCAGGAGGCAGCTGGAATTTAGGGAGAACTCATGGAGTTCTCTCTCCTGGTGGGTATTTCTCTGGCTGGTGATGAGCACCCAACGTGCTCTGGCTCCAGGGGATGTTCAGGGAAGAACCTGACCCCGTGCTGGCCAAAAGGAGTTGGAACTTCATGGAAGGAACACTGCAAAAATGCACAGGGTTGATGTGGTTTCCATCTGGAATTCAAATTAAAGGAATTTGGGACCATCACAATCAGGCCAAACCTGTGCCCTGGCAATTTTTGGGTGGGAAGAGCAGTTCAGATGAAGCAAGGGCTGACTCTGGATCTCTCCACAGCCCATGATCCTGAAAATTATTATGGAAAAAGAGCAGCTTTGCCCTTGAGGCTGTTTTTCAGCTCTGGGTGGGGTCAGGAGAAGGCACTGCCAGTACTCTCCAGAGCCAGTTCATTCCTAGGAGATTTCTGGGGCTGAGATTTTCTGGAAAACTCCAGAGGTTTGGGTCAGTCTCCATCCTCCTTCTTTCTGGAGAGCTTCCCACCCCTTGTGAGCCTGCACACGCCGTTTTTCCATTTCTCTGGAAGTGACCAAAAACCCCAAAACAACCCCAGAGCCTGGATGATGCTGAATTTTCCTCTGAGCTCATCGAGGATGTCCAAAGCAGCACCATTTGCAGATGGGGCCAAGAATCTGTAATGTCTCAAAGCTGAGCAAAATAAAACGTGTGTGAGAGGAGAGATGGGTGATAAGGGGAGCTGAGGGGGTGGGAGCCAGGAAAAAAATGGATTTGGGAGCCAGTGGTTGTCCCAAAAGCCATGAGAGGGTGAAATGAGCATTTCCACAAGTGCAGCTGTTGGTTTGAACCTCTTTAATGAATTATTTTGATTTACACTAGTTAATTACGTTCAGGAAGGAGCTGCAGCTCCAGACTGAGAAGATTCTCCTGCATGGAAGTGTTTCCCACTGTTCTCCAACTGCTGCAGGTTTTTATTGCTGGAATTTCCTCTCTTTCTTATTCGGAAATTCATCTTTTTACTGGAGGAAATCTTTCTTTGGAGAGGGACGAAGGACAGGGTGAGGAATCCTGAGGGTGTCCCTGTCCTTCCCCACGCCCAGAGCATCTCTGTGCATTCACCCTGCTCACAGCCAGGATTATCCCTGCTGGAAAACCCCTGGAATACCTCAGGAGATCCCTGGGAAGGGGACACAGGGTGAGGAACTGACACACCAGGGCTGTCCTGGGATTGTCCCTCTCTGCTCAGCCCCCAGGAGCTGGAATCCTTCCGTGCTCGGGATTTTGGGAGCAGTTCCCAAAGGAATTAAAAGCAGATTTTGGGGAAGAAAACTTCCTTCAGGTCTGCTGGGGATGAAATATCAGCTGAAAGGAGGACAGGCAAAAAGGATCGAGACAAAGCTCTGCTCCACCACCCCCAGAAGAGGAAGAATTTGATAATAAATCCATTTTCTTATTCAAGATTCTCATTTTGTCAAAGGACAATGAGTCCACTTCAAAGAACAACATGGAGAATTTGCTGGTGCTTCCTCCACCCCTCTTTTCTTTGTGTTCTTCACAAATCTCCCCATTCCACAGCAAAAAAAAACCCCACCTATCCTGAGAGTTCTCATTGTAATTCAGAAAGCTTTTCTCCCCCATTTTCCTATCTAAGAAAAAGCCCTTTTTCCTCACACAAGTGTTAAATGACTCCTATTAAAACCAAATTTAAGTGAATTTAATCTCTTCCTGAGACAAGATAGAGAATATTACATTCAATAATCAATTTATTTCCCCCCTTTTCTCTGTCCCACTCAGTATTTCCAGTTGGGAGAAAGAGAATTAACACACAGAGATCGATCCTTTCTTCCTCTCCTTACAACTTAAATCTCATTTCCAGCAGGGAAAAGGTTTCTGTCTCCTGCCAAGAGCTGGCTGCAAAATCATTTGTACAGAGCACCTCTTTGATCACTGGTGTCCTGAAAAGACCTGATTGCTGGGTTTGCCTTTTTCCAGCTGTTAAATTATCCCAGATATCTTCCTGCTGGATTTGTTGAGGGTTTTTTAATGGAAAAAGGGAAAATTGGGAGGGGAAACCCAGCCCCTCTTGCAGTCAGCGAGAGGAAGAGGCAAGAGAAGTGGCATTAATTTTGAATTAATCAATTAAAAGTTGGTTTTTGCTGTGTTTTCAGGAGATTTGGGCAGGTTTGCTTAAACAAAGCCCTGGCATGGAAAATCTCTGGAGTTCCCTTGGGATGCCCATGGAAAGGGCAGCTCTGGGGGCATCGTGGCCACAATTCCTGGGAAATTCCCAACTTCTCATCCCTCTGGGGCAGGACAGGCTGAGAAATGCCCATTTTCCCTGGGGGATGTGCCCAGCTCCATCTCCAGGGGATCCACTCCTCAGCTCCCTGAGAAAAACAAGATTTTCTCTGGAGTTCCACCCTGAATATTTCCCTTTTTCCCTGGATTTGGCTGTGCTCCCTGTCCCTGTTTTCAGGGTGAATATTGTCAGGTTCCTTGGGATCCTCCCTGTGGGAAGGAGTGATGGAAGCTCTGTCCTGGATGTCCCCAGCTGTGCCAGGAGGCAGCAACCTGAGGACACCAAATCCTCATCTGGGCCACCCTTGGGGTCACAGAAATGCCTTTTTTCCTGCCCAAAATGTGAATTTTTGTGCAGCTCCAGAGCCCACCGTGCACAGGCAGCTCCAGCAGCGAGGAGATCCCCAGGATCCCCGAGCTCCAGGGTTCTGCCTGTCCAGGGCTCAGTTCCAGATGTTCCTTTGGAGTTGAGAATTCTTGGGATGTGTTCAAAGCCAGCTCAGTGCTCCCTGAGAGAGGTCCCAAAGCTATTAAAGCGTGGACGTGCTGTCTGCCCACCTCCACCGTGATCTCAGAGCCCTGAGCACTTCCAGTCCTGCCTGGAGGAGCCAATTCCTGTTTACTCCTGCCTGGAGACCCCTGCCTTCCAAAATTCAGGAGCTTTCACCACAGACATCAGTGGGATGCATCATTTAGGGGAAAAGGAAAAGCCAGGCTGCTTGGAAGAGCTTTTGGTTTTAAGCTCTGCCATCCCAGAGAGTTTTGGGAACATGGAGCAGCAAATCTGTGTTATTGTCATTATGACTCTGGGAAGTGTTTTTCAGGAGAAAATCCCAAAAAAAAAAGAAAAAAAAGGGGAGATCACAGCCAAAGGACTTTTAGTGGGAAAAGCTGAGGACTCAGAGCATGAAAGTCTCAACAATTCCCAGCAAGCAGTGATGGCTTTGCTCTCTCATCACTTTGCATCTCTCTCAGACAAAACATCCCTGAGCCTTCCCCGGTTTTCCAGTGCAATTCCAGTGAATTATTCCCGCTTTCCTTGGCGTGTCTGAGCTCCCGCTGGCTGCTGGAGGAAGAGCAGCTCATTGTTACAAACCATCTTAATCCAGAGCTCGAAATCTTTTATTGTCCCCGCTAGAAAAGGCCGTGAATAGTGAAGGAAAAAATGCAGAACGTTTCCTGCGGGGCTCTCGGGGCCCTCCTGGGGCTGGGATTGCGCCACGGCCGGTGCCGGGAATGGCTCGGAGTGGGGTGGCCCTGGCACAATTCCCACCCCCAGCCTCGGGGCTCCTTACTGGGGAGACTGGGAAGGGTGGGACACGGCTGGTCCTGATCCCAGCCTCCCCTGGGATTTGTCACCTCTGTCCCTGCCAGGGCTGCGTGGGGAGTTTGGGGGACTTTCCTTGGCCTCCTGGCCTCGGCTTGGTGAAGCCCAGGTGAATTCCAGGTGTTCTGCTGACACCAGGGCTGGGCTTGGTCAAGCCCAGGTGAATTCCAGATGTTCTCCTGGAACAGGATCCTGCTGAGACAGGGCTCAGCTTGGTGAAGCCAAGGTGAATTCCAGATGTTCTCAGGATCCTGCCGACACCGGGGCTGGGTTGGTGAGGCCCAGGTGAATTCCAGGTGTTCTGCTGACACCAGGGCTGGGGTTGGTCAAGCCCAGGTGAATTCCAGGTGTTCTGCTGACACCAGGGCTGGGTTGGGTGAAGCCCAGAAGAATTCCAGGTGTTCTCCTGGGACAGGATCCTGCTGACACCAGGGCTGGGCTTGGTGAAGCCCAGGTGAATTCCAGGTGTTCTCAGGATCCTGCTGACACAGGGCTGGGTTGGTCAAGCCCAGTGAATTCCAGGTGTTCTCAGGATCCTGCTGACACAGGGCTGGGTTGGTCAAGCCCAGTGAATTCCAGGTGTTCTCAGGATCCTGCTGACACAGGGCTGGGTTGGTCAAGCCCAGGTGAATTCCAGGTGTTCTGCTGACACAGGGCTCAGCTTGGTGAAGCCCAGGTGAATTCCAGATGTTCTCAGGATCCTGCTGACACCAGGGCTGGGTTGGTCAAGCACAGGTGAATTCCAGGTGTTCTCCTGGAACAGGATCCTGCTGACACAGGGCTCAGGTATTTGGGAAGGGTTGGGACCACCAGTGTGGGACCAGGAATGTCTGACCAAGCTGGGAGGCACAGAGGAGATCTGGGATCCAGCAGAGCTCCTGGATCCTGTTTTAGTGCAGGATCACATCCAGGGTGATCCAGGATCCCTGGATCTGGACACACCTTGGGGCTGGGACTTGTCACTGCTGTCACCTCCTGTTCCTGAGCAGATTCCCAGGATGTGCTGCAGGTGACCCCACCCCCCAGCCCACCTGAGGGTCTCCATGAGATTTAAGGTCCTTCCCACCCAAAGCAGCCTGGAATTCTGAGTGATCTGAGTGGAACCAGCCTGAGCCCCTTCACCAGGATCCATCAGAAACCCCGTGAAGAAACCAGAACTTCACACTTTGGATGCTCCAAATTCCCAAAATCCCCCATGGAAACAGCTGGGCACTGCAGCTGGAGGCAGGACCCTCCTTCCTGCCCACCTTTCTGCCCCTGCTCCCAGACCAAACAAAAATCCTGCTTTTCAAAGCCTGCCCTGACAGGATTTTAAAAAGATCAAGATTTTCCAGCTTGGTCGTGTTCAAACCCCAATTTCATCCGTTGCTAAAACAATCCCAACAAACAGATCCCAAAAGGATCCCCTCAGAGCTGCTGCCAGACTGAGCTAACGACCTGCAGACACTAATTAATTAATGATGGGCAGCAGTAGCAGCAGTGATGATGTGAGATAAACACCCAGGGTGATGCAAATATTAGAAATAAATCCATTAATCCCTGGGAAGAGCAGCCCATCCATGGAATAATCCATTCCTTTGTCAGCCCTGAGCAGTCCCAGCCTGCTGCCGTCTGCTTTGTGTCTCCAACTCTGAATTCCTCAGGAAATCGAGGCATTAAAGACCTTTGTTAAATCACTTTAATGTTGTTTTTTTCCATTTAATCAGTGGCAAAGTGAATTAAACCTGGAGACAGCTCCATTGTGCAATTTAGCCTCATTTTTTTTAACTTTAGCCTTAATTTTTTCACTTTATCTCTAATTTTTTTAACTTTATGCTTAATTTTTTTCACTTTATCCTTAATTTTTTCACCTCATCCCTAATTTTTTAACCTCACCCCTCATTTTTTCACTCTGTCCTTTATTTCTCCAGCTCTTTTCTTCCCCATTGATGGAATTTGAGCCATGGCAAGGCTGGGTCACCAGCAGAGGAAGACAGGGACTGGCACCTTGGGACCAGGATGGTTCTTCCAAATAAGGCTGGGCTTCCAAACATCATTTTATTAGGATTTATTGGGGTTTATTGGGGCTTATTGGGGTTTATTGGGAATTATTTGTGTTTATTGGGATTTATTGGGGTTTATTGGGGTTTATTTGTGTTTACTGGGATTTATTGGGGTTTATTGGTGTTTATTGGGAATTATTTGTATTTATTGGGGTTTATTTGTGATTTATTGGGATTTATTGGGGTTTGTGTTTATCAGGATTTATTGGGGTTTATTGGTGTTTATTGGTATTTATTGGGAATTATTTGTATTTATTGGGATTTATTGGGGCTTATTTGTGTTTATTGGGGTTTATTGGTGTTTGTTGGGAATTATTTGTATTTATTGGGGTTTGTGTTTATTTGTGTTTATTTGGGTTTGTGTTTATTGGAATTTATTGGTGTTTATTGGGGTTTATTGGTGTTTGTGTTTATTGGGATTTATTGGTGTTTATTGGTGTTTATTTGTGTTTATTGGTGTTTATTGGGGTTTATTTCTGTTTATTGGGATTTATTGGGGTTTTTTTGTGTTTATCAGGATTTATTGGTGTTTATTGGGGTTTATTTGTGTTTATTTGGATTCATTGGGGTTTATTTGTGTTCATTGGGTTTTTTTGGGGTTCCAGGATCCCAGGAAAGCATGGAATTGCACTGCAGGTTTTCCAAACCACGATGAAGGGACAAATCTGCTCCTGGAGTCCATGAGGAATGAAAAAAAGGAGGAATGAGCTCAAAATTCCCTTAAAACTGGGAATTTCACTGCCTGGATCCCCTTGTCTGGAAGCATTTAAAAACAGGGAAGAGAAACCTTTGGAAGCCCAAACTGGAAGGAGGAAAATGAGAAGTTTTTTGAAGGTTTTCCTTGTCTCTCCTCTATAATTTGGTTTTTTACACCAGAAATGCATCAGAGCCCCTGTGAAACCCTTCTCACCCCAGCTCCAGGCCGGAGATGTTTTCCACTTATTTTTAGAACCTGACCTTCCAAGGCTGAAAAATAACATTTTCCTCCTTCTGACTTTTGTCCTTCTCTTGGCAGAGGCCTGTTCAAAACAGAGAAATGGAAAATATTTCAACTTTCAGGCAGCAGGAGCTTCTCTTTTTGTTGTTTGTTTGTGAGCTCCTCTCATTTGTGATGTCAACCCCAGGCAGGAAAAAAAGGTGTAACGAACCTGGCAGTGCCCAGGCTCCAAAAAAACCCAAATAAACATTTTCTGCTGCGTATTTTGATTTTTTTTTCAATCAGTAAAGCTTCAATAATAATCCTGCTCCCAGCTGGGAGATGTTTCCCCATCAGCTCCTTCTGAATTTGGGTTTTTTCAACAGGAACAAGCAAAGTTTTCTGCTCTGCCTCCTGTTGGAGGTGATCTACAGGGAATTCAGGAAGAAATCCAAGGAAAATAAAGGTGGGAATGAGCTCAGCCCAACCAGCTCTGCTGGATTTTGCTGCTCTCAGTGGCCAGAGCTGATCCCAAAAATCTGCTGCAGCCTAAAGAAAAATCCCTTCGGGTTTCTAAAAGGATAAAAATGGGAAAAAAAATTTAAAAAAAAAAAAATATTCTTGATATGAAAGAGCCTTAATTCCTTTTAATGTCAAATATTGGGGTTTCTTGCAGCCTGCAGCAAAAAGCCCAAAGGAAATGACCTGGCTTGTCAATAATGTGGTTTTGGTGAGTTAATTTGGCTGTTAAATAACAGAAAGAATAGAAAATGTGATTGTTTTTATGTATCATGTGACCACCATTATATATAACAATAGGTCTGTTATTATTATCATCAGTTTATAGGGTTATAAATGGGATTTTGGAAGTGCTGAGCTCTGTCCAGAGGCAGCAGATGAGTCCTGATGGGAATTAAATTTAAAAAATCCCTCCCTGGCTGGCTGGAGCCCACAAAGGAGTCCCAAGGTGCTTTTTCCTCTCCAAAACTGGTGGCATTTGGGGCACTGAAAATTTAGAAATTCAGAATTCACTGGGAACTGAAAATTGATAAACCCAGAATTCACTGGAGAGTGAAAATTTGGAAATTCAGAATTCACTGGAGAGTGGAAATTTGGAAATTCAGAATTCACTGGAGAGTGGAAATTTGGAAATTCAGAATTCACTGGGGAGTGGAAATTTGGAAATTCAGAATTCACTGGGGAGTGAAAATTAGAAATTCAGAATTCACTGGAGAGTGGAAATTTGGAAATTCAGAATTCACTGGGAAGTGAAAATTAGAAATTCAGAATTCACTGGAGAGTGGAAATTTGGAAATTCAGAATTCACTGGGAAGTGAACTCTCAAGGCTGTGCTTTGGGTGTTCATTGATAATGTGGATTTCTTTCATCAATAAACACATAAAAATCAATTTAAAGTTATTAAAATACAGAAATCAGTCTGGAATCTCTGGATGGCAATTACAAACCCCTTCCAACCCGAGCCATGCCCTGATCCCAGCATCCCAGGGTGGTTTTTCATACAAAATGAGGATTTTTGGGCGCCCATAATTCAGATTTTTGCTCAGTTGTGTCTCTCACAGTGCCCCTGCCCACTCTCCATTCCATGGCAATCACATCTCTTTCTTTCTGCATTTTTAGGACTTTCCCATTGTTTAAAAAAACATCGTTTTTTTTCATGAATACTTGGCAAAACCCTTTTTTATTCGTGTTCTGTGATAAGAAATGTTCTTTTCCTTCAGAGTGCTGCCATTCCTGGGGGTGGGGATGGGAAAATTCAGATTTTTCTGGCTGCTCCTCCTTCCACAGCTGGAGGAACCCCAATTTTCACAGCTCTGGGTGAAAGATTTCATCCCTCAGGGATGTGGGACATTTCTCCATCACTCACTGCTTGGTTGTTACTGGAAAATTCAGATTATAAAGCAGATTTTCCTCCAGGATATCAATGGGAAAAAATCCTCTCTCTTATCTTTAATAATAATAATAAGAAGAAGAAGAAGAAGAAGAAGTAAAAATAGCAATAATAATGAAAATAAGAATAATTATAATGATAATAATGATTGTAATAATAATCATCATATTAATAACAACAATAATAGTAAAAATAGCAATAATAATAATTATTATAATGATGTTAATAATGATGATGGTGATAATGATAATAATCATATTAATAATAATTGTAATAATAGCAATAATAATAATGAGAGTGATAATGATGTTAATTATTATAATTTTAAGAGATAATAATATAATAATAATAATGATAATAATGATAATGATAATAATTTTATTTATATTTATAGGTTTTTTAAAATTTATTATTTTTATTGTAAAATTTTTGTTTATTTTTATTTTTATTTACATATATTTCTATTTGTTAATCATTTCTTATTTCTTTCAGGGCCTGGGTGGGCCCAGCAGAGCCCTCAGGGACCTGGAGCTTGGGAGGTCTGAGGTGAAAGCAGAAAAAAAAATCCCATTTTCTGTAAATATCCCAAATTCCTGCTGCTGCCACTTTTGAAAGACTGAGCTTCTGTTTCCTGCCCTTTCCCTGAGCCTCTCCTGGCTTTTTTTGCTGCATTTCTGGAATGTTCCAGGCCTTTTCCAACTCCCACCTGGAATTTTTTTGGGGGGAAATTCTTGGAAATTTTTCCAGTTTTTCCTCAGGGCTGATTTCTCCCTCCTGTCTGTGCTTCCTGATGGGGAAAAAAGCTGCAAAATTTGCTTTTTTCCCCTCATTTTTGCACTTCATCCTCCCTTCAGGAATAAAAATCCCCCTCCAGTCCCTCTGGGAAAGGATTTGGGAATAAAACCCACGGAAATGGATCCAATTTCATGGTGGGAAATTTGTCCTTTGGGAGTTTAAAGAGAATTTTTCTGCAGTTCTGGGGCACTCCAGATGTCTCAGAGCATTTTCAGGAGGGAAATCCACCCGTGAGTCATTGTCTGCCCCGTGGCCTGAGGAAGAAGTAAATCCCCCTAAAAAAATAATAATAATTTTTAAAAATCTGGAATTTTCTTCACTGTTTTAGCACCCAAAAAAAAACCTGGGATTTTCTTCTCTATTTTAGCACCAAAAAAAAAAAAAAAAAGTGGAATTTTCTTCCCTATTTTAGCAC
>VYZP01042755.1:58508-72696 GCA_013400635.1 Hypocryptadius cinnamomeus | reverse complement strand
TGACATGGATGCTGATGTCTTGAAGAGGATCTAAATGTGCATCTTTATGGCAGCTTAGAAAGCTCATGAACACTCAAGCTCTCAAGCTCCAGCCTTTGCAGTGTTTCTTGCTGGAAAGCTGAGGTTGTTGCTTGGACTGTCAGCTGATGTCTGTGAACCCTTTTCTCTAGCTCCTATTTCTCTCTATGAAACATGCAGCAGTGGGCTTAGGACCAGGAGTCACTAGGCAACAGGATGGTTAAGATGTTGAACCCAATTCACCTTTAGAAATTAAACACGTATTTATTTCCTCTGTACAGTGCTGTTTGCAATCTGGCAAGTGCAATTAGCTCTTGTCTCAGTCTCTATAGATACATAATGCTTTCTGTTTACTGAAATCCTTCTACAAGGGCTTGTGTGTTTGAGGACTCATCAATAAATCTGGCAGGGTGACTGCTGTATGTTTCTAATCCCTTAACCATTTATTTACAAACAACAGTTGGGTGTCTATGCTGTGCAAATTAGTCAGGAAGAGGAGAATTTAACAAAAGGCAAATGAAAGAGGATTCAATTTTAACTACTTGTTTTTCAGTTTCTAAGAAAATACACATAGATGCCCATTTTGGTGGAATTTATGTCCCTTAGAATTTATTACCAAGTTCTTAATTTTCCTTTTTGAGATACTTGCTCTGTGTAGCTGTCAGAGTTGAAGTCTAAAGGTAGGGTGAGACAAAAATACCTGTTCCATACCTGAGGATATCTTGAGTGAAAAAACTTCATTAATTCAATTTAGCACCAGTAATGCAATTCTAGTTCTAAAGCACTTCATTTCTATGGAAGGTTTTCAGCTGTACACCTTAGTGACCATGCCTAGTTAAGCCTCACCCTATTTTGCATGGGAAATGGGAGCACAGATCTGAGTGCCTTCTGCTGTACAGCAGGCACACCTGCAAATCTATACAAAGTCAGGACCTCACCATCTAACTGATCCTGGACTACACTATTCAGTGTTACTGGTGTATTTATTGTTCTTAAATGAAATTCAATTCAATCATCCATATACCAGCTCTTCTGTAGTATCTTAGAGGTAACTACCAATTTGTTATTAAAATTAGTTTAAATACACATGTACATAAAAATAATTTTATCCTGAAGAAAAAGAAATTCCAGAAGCAGTTGATTTTCACAAATGGCTTGATTTTGGTTGCTACCACTTTGGGGTACCAGGCTTTCATGGATATGAGCATGAACTGTGAAAAGATGCTTCAGTATATTTCAAAGGGTGCAGGTTTTAGAAAACTCAGTAGTAACTTGAAAATAATAGCCTATAGTACTCTGTAGTAGAATTCTGTAATTGCCACATGCTTTTGGGCTATTTTTTTCTAGAATGCTGTAGTGTTTTTATAAGATTGTTTAGACAGATGTTATTCCTTTTTTGTATAAGAGCTATTTGCACTTCTGGGGCTCAGAGATGTTCCTTCTGATGTTGAACTGACATCTGGTCTCTCTGTGGCAGGATGTCTGCAGGTAGAATTGCTATAGAAATGCATCTGCTAGATAATTTATGTACACTAAGTTTTAGAGTTGTGGCAGACAACAGATTTATAAACTCACAAATCCTGTCTGGTATTAAATGTACATCCTACTGAGTGTGAGAATTTAGGGTCTTTTCAGGTCAGATTTTTCTGTTAGATGTTTCTGCTCCATCTTGAAAGTACAAGGACAGATTAATCATTAATGTAACATTTAGCTCTTGAGAATCTGAACAGTTTTCTAGGAGACTCAAGTCAAAGACAAAGTGGAGAACTCCTGAGCCAGAGGGAGCAGTCTTAGAGGTACTTACAATTGCCTGGCAGTGAGACTACTCGCTCCAGGGCTGCTGGTGATTTTGTAGGGATGGATGAGCATGGGAAAGGTCACAACAGTGCTTGTCCTCACTGCTCTGTCCTATGAGGATGACACAGTGAGATAATGGGAAGAACTCCTATTGGTTCAGAGAATGATTTTGTGTTTGAATTAGAGAGAATCACAACTACTGATCAGGTTACCTTTGGTATCTGCAGACCATTGGAGTATTTTCACTTTTCTAGATATTATGAGTTTCACCCTACAGAATATGCCTCTCTCCAAAATGTGGGGCCTTCGTATTTCTGTCCAGGATTTCAACAAGGAAAACATTTGTGTGCATACACTATGTCATTCATGTGCCATAAATCCAACTTCTGGATATGTCAGATTTACTGTGCATACATTTAGATGTTAGAGTCATTTAGAGTCAACCTGATCATGTTTAATTCTTATCTGCTTCAACCAGGATACCAGATATCCAGAAAAATAGCCTAAGTCATCCTCTTACATCCAAACAAGTCCAGAGTAACTTGGATATACTGCAGCCAGGCAAAGAATTAGACTGTGGCTCACTCGTGAAAGAAACAATGTAGTTTCCTCATGCTTTTTGGACCTCTTTAGATGGACCTCCTGCAGTCAGAGATGAGAAATAATGCCATGTTTTTTTGCATGGACTGATGCTGCTACCCTTCCAAAGCAAACAAGGCTGCTGTATTCCACATTCCAGCAGAAGAAGGAATCTCCTTAACTAGTGTGGAAGGGCTTGCTTCTCTGTAGTCTCAGTCCTTTGGGTCATGCACTCCCATGCCAGCTAGGCCAGGTGTGAGGCTGCCTCAGTCCCTTTCAGATGGTTATTTGCTCAAAAACATGAAGCCTGTTGCAATCATTTGTCCTTCCCTTTTGCAACTACAAGTTTCTGTTCAAGCTGTGTCATTTTAGGAAAAAGTAGAAGAGATGGAAGAAATCTAACTGCCAGTATAAAAGGAGAAAGGAAGTATATTGAATTATCCAGTGTGTCATGGGAAATGCTGTTGGAAAGATAAGGTGCATGTCTGTCACAACCTAACCTGCCTCATCCAGAGTAGGATGTTTGATAAGCAGCTCTCTGTTTACAGTTTTGCTGTCACAGCCAAATTACCTATTCATGATGCTGAGACTACCTTCAATGGGATAGCTCCTACAGAATTCCTGTGCTTACTAGGTTTGCTGGTGTTTAAAATTCTAAATTTGAATATACAACTGGGTAGAAAGCTGTCTTCCTGCCTCAAAGCACTGAATGCTAATTACATATGAAGCTACATGCAAATGGGTTCTGTATTCATTGGCCAGATTTCACTCTGGTAGCCCATTATTTCAAGCTATGTAATTGTCCTCTAATAGGAATTTTTGTACAGGATCTTGTTTCCTTCATGTGAATTTCCATAGGTGCACCATTTTAAGGCACTACTTCAGCTGCAAGACATTGCAGATGACATAGTACTATTTAAAGCCAGTGTTTCTCAAGGACAGAAGATCCTTTATTTAGAACCATCTCTAGTCAATCAGCTAAAAGCATCAGATTTGTCCTAATCCAAGAGTGTCGCCAAAGAGTTAAATGCATTCCTCTGGAGCAATGCTACTGAGACAAATTAGATATTCCAAGCAGAACCAGGTTCATTGTGTAGTTTGCACATGTGAGACAGTGCTATTCATGGAGTTTTTATCAAGAAAAGATACTGAACTTGTCAGAAAAGAGTATGTATTGGCCTAAATTGTGCAATTCTCATTCATGCTTGTGAACATTTGTACAAATAGACCCATTGACTTCACGATGAAAGTGTTTCATTATGATCATTCCTATTTCAGTGATCTTTATGTGATTTGAAATAATAAAGCACCACAGGCCCATTGACTTCAGTGATACTTCTTGGTCCACCAACATGAGAAAGGGCTGTGCAATGTAGTTAAAAGGATCTTAATAATAAAACCTCTGTTATCTAGCTAAATATAACCCCCACCACAACCCTGCCATAGAATAGTCACAAAACTGCCTGGGCACAAGCTCCCCCATCCCCACACATGCACACACATCCCCCTCCAGTTTTTCTTTCGGAACAAAACCAGCTGTAACTAGAGTCTGAGTTTTGCAAATTGAAAGGAGCTTGTAGCAAAAAGAACAAAAGTGCTAGTGTGCAGAAGCCACCCTGCAAAGAATGTTGGCAGGAGAGGAAGCCAGGCCCTTCCACTGCTGTAACCTTAAACTATCATTTGTTGATGTTGGTGTATTTCTAATAAGAGAGGAAACGAGAACACAAGAAAAAGGGAGATGGAGAACTTGAGACCTTTTGGAGACTAGGCTTTTCACATTTTTATGTAGCCTGGTAAGGCAGAAGAAACTCTTTATTGAGTGATAATAACATCCACTGCACAATTTACCCGTGCACTTGTGTGAGTGGGATAGTGCCATAATCCTCAGGCTTTTCATTTTACAGGAGTGAAACCAGTAAAGAAAAAATGCTTTGTTGCTCAGGTCTGAAGTGCAGACAGATATAGGATTGTGGCTCCAGTTTCAGAGAGAGCTGATGTTTCTCCACTGAGCAAGCTATTTAGCTATCAGATCAAGTGGTGTGATCTGGAGCACAGTGGTGCATTGCTCCACTGTGAAAATACTATGAAGTTTAGTGTCTCTATGCACACTGGGAAGGAGTCTTGGTTTAAAAAAGCCCCATTTTAGTAGCAGTGCCGTTGCTTAGGGAGCTGCAAAGCCTGATGTATGGATTAATCTGTAGCTTTGGGCTGAAGGGCTGGTTTTACTTGCAGAAGAAAAAAATTCTCTTTAAGCGTCCTCTATTATGTGAAGAAAACAAACTATTGTTCATAATCAGTCACCTTTTACCTGAGGATCTCTAAGCACCTCAGAAATAGGCAGTGTTCTTACACCCATTTGAAAAACAAATTGTGACCAACAGAAGTTGTGGTAAAGCCATGTCTAGCACCCACATGTGCTGGCTGGCTCTCTCTGACCCCAAAACATACCAGTAAAAAGAGTTTTCTGGGTGACTTTCACAGCTGCCTTTGACCTTGAGTGGTTGAGGTTGAAATCACAGTTGCAGAGAAGCCAACAGCAATTTTGTCCCTCAATGTATTGTCCTAGTTAAATAGTAGACATTGTAATAAAAATATTTCACAGTCATCAACCCTATATGAATTATCAGCAGCTGTCAGCTTTTATACTGAAAAATATAGGTCAATAAAAGACATGGTATCTTTTAAAGTTATAATGCTATAAGGATGAAAAATCCAGTCTATTCCAAGGGTTAAACCCAAGCTTCTTCTCTAAAGTTTCTATGGCAACTAGATGCAATCTATAGTGATATTGTAGCTAATGAAATGTTTCTTCCAGACCAACAGGGCAACATGTAGCATTCAGTAATGAGGAATGTCTTTGGGGAAGGAACAGTCACATAAAAGATGCGTTCTAGCAAACTATATTGAATGATAAAAGCCTGCAGTAAAGTGTGTCCTTAAGTCCAAATTCCCTTCTGTTTATTCACAGTGCTTCCTTCATATCTGCTCGGATAATGAGGAACATTGGTAATAAGAACAGTACTTGAGAAGGAAGAGAGTAAGGAAAGAAAATATATTTGATCACTTCTTTACTGAATCATAAAAAAAGAGAAAAAAATTAAAAGCTTGTAAAGAAGATCTTTTGTGTGTTTGAAAGAGGTTTTCTTTATGAGTGGAATAGCTAAATGTTGACATTTGGTGTCAGCATGCTATATCATATCTGTATGTGCTTGTGTATGAATCGTGTGGGTACAGATTAAATCTCCTCTTCTTGACTTCTCAGAAGCTGAAATCTTTATTAGGCTTGATGCAAACCCCAAACCACACATTTTTCTGCTGTATTCAGCTCATCTCATAAAAGACAAATCAGATGAAAGACGTGAAAGCCATGCATGTGTATCTGAGAACTGGAGCAACTCAGACACAGCAGTGTGCACCTGAGCAGTGACACAAACTCCCCTTGTGCCCTCTGGCCCCTCATGGCAGGGGTTGGCCATGCTGCCAAGACCCTCTGCCTCTGAGAAGCAGCTCCTTCCCTGTGCACAGCAGCAGAGCTCCTCCTCTGCTGAAGAGGGAGGAAAGGCAGGTCAGGGCAGGGTGTAGAAGCTGTCTTGTGGCTTTGTGGTCTGCATGGGAAGGCCTCTTCCCTCCTCTGCTCTGCAGGCTGCTTAGACACTTGGGCAAGGCTGCAGCTTTGTCCTTGCAGGCCCTCCAAACCTGCAAGAATTCAAAGAAACCTGTAAATAAATATGACCACACACACCTGATTTTAGACGTTTAGGTTTCTGAGTTTCTAGAAATGCTTTCCTACACAAGCCTTGAAGAACTCTATGAATATTGTTATTGAATATAATTAATATTATTGGGAGGTATCTAGACCTAATGGGTACCTCTCAGACTGCCTCCTTTCAGTGCAGTTAGTTGTTCTATGTGTGTGCTATGTTTATGTTGTACATGATATATCTGCTCTGCTGTAGTAATGCTGCTGTTGTAGCTATGGCAGTCTAAGAACAGAAAGAAAGCAAACAGGGCCTCCACCACAGAAATTCTTTTTCAGGGTCTGGAAAATAGCTTAGATGCTAAACTACTTTCTGCCTCTTCCAGTGCTGTAAATGGATTCAGTGAGGAAAAGCATATATGTTCTTTCCACTTGCCTGGCCTTGCTTCAGACAGATACACAGAGGAAGACAGTAAAATGGGTTACATGCAACACAAATTCTTACCCTGGACAGAGAAATGGGAGGGGAGGGGCAGAGAAATGGGTAGGGGAGTCTCAGAATGCACTGAATGTGGAAGTGAGCAGCAGTTTGTGCTCTACACCAACGCAATGAGGGGCTGTGGGACACGGTGCTGTGGTTTCTTAGCCACAAGGTAGGTGCTTTGTTAGGCCCTGGGTTTTTGCCTTTGTTTTGTAGAGCAGTGCTGAACAGTGAGAAGGCTATGTCCTTTTAGCTGGACCTGTCAAAGATCTGCATGTCCATGTGACATTGGGTGTTTTCATTTACATATCTACATTTGAAGACTTTTAGCAAATCTAGTTCTAAACGTATAAACTGGTTTAAAAAAACCCTCACAGATGTATTCCTCTCTATGCACTATTAAAACACAGTAGAAAAGACTAAACTCTTCCCTAGTGGTGTGCTGGATAAAAAACAATGTTTCCTTAGGCAAAATTACCAAGTTTTTTTTTTTTTTTACTTTCTGGTTCTTGAAGTGGCATTTACAGTCACAGGAAATAAAGAACAAGGTACCTTAAAACATCCTTGTAAACTTTATACAGTCATTTAAAGTGAAGCACAGTAGTAATTTATTTCCGAAAGGCTGAACTTCGTAAAAAATTTTGTCACTCAGGGAAGCTTTCCCTCTCCTTAGCCAGGTTACATTAAAATGTGTAATGCCTCTTGTCTGAAAGGCCTCATGCCCTCCGTCTCTCCTCTTCTGTCCACTCATACCAAACACTTTCATGGTTAAAGTATTGATAGATAAAGCAGTGTTACATCCAGAAACTTTATGTTCATGTACATATTTGCCATTGTTTTAGCAGCTGCCTAAAAAAAGTCCTACAGTATTAAACAGAAGCACTCTGTTTTCAGCTTTGTCCTTATTTTGGAAACTGTTTGGATTACCAAAAGGAAAACAAAACTGCAAGCAGGAATATGCATGCCTGAGAGGAGGATTCTAAAGCCTAATTTTTTTAGCCTTCAGTTTTGTGAAATATAATATCTTAATGCATGTATTTTGCTATTATCTATCTGAGGTTCAGAATAGAGTTTCTGTTTTAGATTTCACCTCTGCGAAGAACAAAACAATCAACACAGTCCATCAGGATCACAATAAAACCTTGTGTCATCAAAATTCAATGAAGCGTTCACGGGCAGCGAGAGCGCTTTGGTAGGACAGACAGTCATTTTGGTGGCCAGGGTACTGCACGTGTCAGCATGGCAGCTGCTGTGCTGTGAAAAGATCACTGTGCACAGAGCTCAGACACAAATAAAGCTGGCCAGGAGACATGTTAAGTTTGCTATGGCCAAAGAGATTAGATTCTTCTGCAAAACTTTGTGATGAGTTTTGCATTTTTATTAATTTCATGTGAGCTTCATTAGACAACCAGCTCATAAATACACTCACTTTTTGAGAACAGTCTCAGAACAATTAATGTGTATTAGCACTGATCAGTTATCTGGTAAACTGTGTATTGCAACAATTGAGAAAAGTGTCTTTGAGATGGGTTATGACTTTGCCTTACAAAGTGTTAGGAAACTGAAGATACTGAATAAGCCCATCCAGAACATCTCAGGCCATAGACTGAACTTGCTGAGACCCTGTCCTCACTTCCAACCCTGTGTTTGCCCTGGTGCTCGTGTGGTTGCAGATCAAATTGTTACAGAGAAGTGATGAAAACCTATCCTGCGGGAAAAGTCATTAGTGCATGGTTAGATCAGCTTTCTGGGCAAGTTGATCAAGGCTAGGAACACACAAACAGGAACAAGGGGGAAAGACTTTGGTGGATTTAAGTTGCCCTTGAGGCACTCTCTGGGGTTGCTTTTGCATTCCATTGGTAAAATTCCTGAGAAGGGTGTTGGAAGACCAAACCTGTTGGTGTATATTCAGTGAAATTTGTTGCTTTCAAGAGGAAGGATCCTGGAAAGCCCTCATGTGAGGAGGCTTCTTCACCTTGATGAGTGGATTTAATTCCTTGGATTTCTACAGTGTGAAGGTAGAAAATTGAAAACTCCTTGCGGAATGTCTGCCCTTCCCAGTTTTTCATGAGTCATTTTTGTTCCATACCTAAAGAAAATGTGGTCTCTCACACTGCTGAACCAGTAGGAAACAGCACACACAGGATCCCTGCCCCTTCCATACCATGGCAAAAGCGCTGCATCCTGACTGCAGTCTGTGAAGTCCCACATTGCTGTCACAAGTGACCTGTCCTTGCTCTCTCATTATTGATGCATTTCCTCACTGTACTGGAAGATTCTTGACTCACAGAATTTTTCAGCACATGACTCTCATCCCAGTGAATCAAACACTGTAAAATAAAGCTCATCATTTATCAAGCAGGCGTGGGGCTGCATTCAGATCTGGTGTAATGGCTATATAAAGATTTCTGTATGTGCAGTTTTTCTGGGTCACTCTGATTGTTTTGTGGCAGTATAATGCTTCATGTGAGCTGGGCTGATTGTGGCTGGTGTGACAGCTCCAGCAATGTGAGATATTAGTGCATGCTGTTTTACCACCACACCTACAAACTCGGTGTGCAGCAGATTTGATGAATGTGGTGGTGTAAATCCTGAGATGTCTATAAGAGCATTGCAAGCATTACAACTGGGGAAGGGTTTTCCCCAGAGCACCAGCAGGAGTGTATGTACAGGAAACTAGATTTGGATCCTGAACTTGTTCCCTAACTCAGAAGAGCTTGTGAGAGTTTGACACAGAGAGCATATTGGTCTTTTAGCAAGAACACTGCGCCTTCAGATCAGAGGTGCAAAACAAGGAACATCAAACAATGATTCTTCTCAAACACAGGGTATGTTGTCATGATAAAAGACTAGTTGAGTACGGAGGCCAGGATTATTAAAAAGAATACATTGCACTCAGGGAGCAGGCCTCCTCTTCTTTACACACTGCTCAGTCATCATAGATACAAAGGTCAAGGCTCATTCCCCATCTGGACTCATTGTCGTAGCTAACAGTTTATTGCTCTTTATGATCAAGTCTTTGCTTCCCCAAATAAATAAAACTGTCCATATCAGGTTTGTCTATTAAAAAAAAAGATGTGCAAGTTTGCACAGCTCCTGACTCTGCGGGAAGCTCTAAAACTGAGAATGGAGCTGGCTAAAAACCTGGGGAGTGAAGTGATGTGACAGAAGCAAGTGCACTGCTATTGCTGTCACAATGCCTGCTCGCAGTTTGGCTCATTGCTCTCACCAGGTAAAGCACCTGGAGCAGTACAAGGGGGTTCCGAGCTCTGGCAGGGCCCAAAGCCGTAAGGGGGGCTGCGTATCCCCCAGCAGGGAGCTGGCGGCAGAAAGCTGCGGGGGGCGAGGAGCCCTCCCTGCGTGTGCCGGCAGCCCCGGGCAGCCCCGGGCAGCGAACCCCGAGAGCTCCGGGCAGCGAACCCCGACAGCCCCGGACAGCGAACCCCAGGCAGCGAACCCCGGGCAGCGAGCCCCGGCAGCCCCGGGCAGCGAGCCCCGGCAGCCCCGGGCAGCGAACCCCGGCAGCCCCGGGCAGCGAGCCCCGGCAGCCCCGCTCTGCCCGGCCCGGCGGCGATCGCTGTGCCCGTCCCGCCATCCCATCCCAGAAACCGCGCTACTCGCTCTGCGCCAGCACAAACTTTTTTTCTTGAATATTCTTCCAGCACCGGTAATGTCACTAGGTGACCTAAATCCTTCATTCGCTCACGTTTATTTTTAGTGAATGTCAGATAAAATAAGAGCATCGCTGTGCAGGGAAGGAAAAACCGACTGTGTGAACTTTTTTCCTAGAGGTGAATGGTCTGTGGGGAAATTAATGGCAATTTTTAATCACAAAATCACAATATTTGACTGCCACTAAAGTATTTGCTTTTCAAATACAGGGGAAGAACTATAGTCTACTCTTAAATGCGTTAAGTAAATAAATACAAAGGTATACAAAACTACTTTTGAAATGTGTAATTTAAGTGTAAGATAGCTGAAAACAAAGCTACTATTCACTTATAGATGAGAAAAGAGAGACATTAATTCATATAATTAGGCAGTTAATTGTCATAAATGTTATTTAAAAATTCTAATCGTAATCATGCATTGCTAAGTAAAAACTTGGAGGACTATTCAGCATTCATAAACTTATTTATTCTAATGTATTTATATATTCTAATACATATACATTATATGAGCATATAAATATATATAGCTCTATATACACAGCACATCCATTAACATAGAGTCATCTATTGTAGCTTTTCAGGTATTGCAGATTGTTCTATAAGTCTCCTTTTCTTTCCCTTTCAGATGTTATCAGGTGTGTTAGAAGGCCCCACTGCAAATGAAAGCCAACATTGCTGTTTAAAAATAAAATTCCATTCAGTCATTTTACATGTAAAACAAAAGTTATGTATGTGTATGTAGACATATATATTTATGATTACAGTGTTCATAATGGTAGTATGGAAAGGCTGAACATCTACCTGAATGTAGGAGAAACCGCTCTGCTGAAGTGATAAGTGAAAGGTGGCCTCAAGTACTCCCTGTATGCAAACTTTTGCTGGCAGAATTTAATCAGTGTAAACATTTTTTCACTTTGAATGGGGCTTAAAGAAAAAGGGTCACTAATAATAGGCAATGAAGTAGAAAGATAAAGTACTCAAAATGAAATAATGGATTAGAAAATTGATTTAAAAAGTTTTTTTTGTTGTTTCTATCCGGAATCTCACCATTAATTCCAGGCAACAATACTCACTGTGTCAGTTCCAGGTTTCCTGTAAGTTCATGTCTGCAGCAATCACCACTTAATCAGTGATGCAACAAAAAGACTTTCTAGATGTTAAAGGCTAGGCTTTGCTTTACACAGGGAACAGCCTCTGCACTTCAGTCTAACTGTGTGTCTGGGACCCTGGCTCTGTGAGCCTGCTGCCCCAGAGCCTCCAGGGTTCACATCCAGGCCTGAACTCCATGGCATTGGTCTGTCAGCCTGGGCAGAGCTTTTGCTGGCCAGGTAACAACGTCTGATTCCTCTTACTGTGTTTGCTACACATGTTCCAGTGAGATTAGACACAGGATTTGTCAGCGAGAGAGCAGATCAGCTTCAGCGAGGTTGAAGTAGGAGCAACGTATAGGGTGAAATCAATTTACAGACACCTTTTTTTTCTGGGAGGAACGGTATCTTGTGAATTGGATTAGTAATAGAAAAATGTTTTAGCGTACGTATTTTTGGAGGCATTACATAGAATTTCCTGTGCAACACTTAGCATTGCTCATGGGTAAAACAAACTCATGCCCGTAAGAGAGCCATGCATAAAAATGGTCTTAAGAGTACTTGTTTGTTAAAGCCTGCTTGGACTCCATTAACTGTAGCAACTCCTGCTTGGTGTCACTTGCCATCTGCTAGTCCTCAATTAGCCCATCCCCTGGGAGCTGAGCTGCACGGTGCTTATTCCCATGGCTGCTCCTCACGACTCCGGTGAAAGTGCTCCATGCTGCATGAGCTGCCCACTCCAGCTCTTAGTGGCTCTCCAGAGGGACCAAGTGGATGGATTGTGTTCCAAGTGTTAGGCAGGAGCCAATCCCTCAGTGGAGGCAGCACCTGTGCCAGGGACCCCTGGGTATGACAGAGGAGAGAGGCTGGGTGTCCATACGCCAGTACATCCAACAGGAGCTGGGGCAGAACTGCGTACTCTGTTGCTCTTCACTAATTTGCCACTCCTAATGGCTTTTATGCCAGTCTAGATGTCAGAGAAGCTCCTTTGTGACTTTAATGCCACAGTCTTATAAGCCTAAATCAAGGACATTGTCTTAATAGCTTCATCTGCAGCTAATCTGAGTGGAATTTGGATAAAGACAATAGCTGAAACTTTTCCTTTATGAGAAAACATTATCCTAAAGCACTGCTAGAAATATTGTCTAGAAATATTCCTTTGGAAAACCTCTCAGTTCCTGTCCAGTTCAAGAAGTGCCTTTGTAGGTAGAGAGATGGAAATGTTGCCGTTAGAGGAGCGCTGTCCTGCTTTGGCTTTGTCCTTCAAATGTTGCTTTTCAAAACCAGACTATCACTGCAGCAGCCTACTAGAGATTCCTCATGCTGGAACAATTTCTTAAGCAATCATTTGCAGCTTAAATAACCAGGCAAAGTTTAGAGACATGAATTTTAGGAATATGAATGAAGTTTTCCTGCTTTTTGGAATAGCAGTATAGTTTATTATTGCCTGTAGTCCTTATGATGAGGATAACATGGCCGTGCTCATAGGAAGTAACTGAGGAAGTGACCATTTGTGCTGTTGCTGCCCAAAAGTCTCTAGAGCATGTGGTTATTTATTTATCCACTGCAACAATTGCTCTATAAACACACAGTACATTCTTGGAGAGAAACAAGTCAGGATCTCTCAGCAGGGAAGAGGGAGCCCACTTGTGTGTCCCACCCAGCAGAGGCAGCCAGCCATTGTTCGGGGCTGGGCTCAGCTATCGCACGGGGATCTCGGCCGGGGCTGAGCACAGCCCAGAAAGCCACCCCCGTGCCAAAAGCCAGCCTCCTCCAAGTCCACATGAGACACTTCAGCTGAGGCAGGTGAACTTGTCCACAAGGAAGTCTCCCATTTTTGCTGTCCATGTTAAATAAAAAGTGCGAGAAATTAAGCATAGAAAATTATACTTAAGTAAAATGGTTACTAAAAGGATACAAATTCCATTAAGCACCAGCAGCACTGAGTTCAGTAAATAGAAAGGTCATCTTTCTGTCTCTGCCTCATTCCCAACTGCAGCATGACTCAGAAGAACAAACAATTCAATAGGTTTTGTTAGATGCTTGCATGCATTCTGGGGTTTTTATTACTTGAAATTTCATTCGGTTCCCTGATTGTACCACAATCCAAAAACTAAATGCTTAAAAAAATCAGTTGTAAACAAAATAATTTTTTGCATATGTTTAACAATCAAGTGTCCTGATTTCAGGAAGATTTCAGCCGCGGATCATTTTATTATATGTCCCTGCTTTAAGATAATAAGGGAAGGGAGAAGTGAGAAGAAAAGCCATCTTAGATTTGTACACGGATTGAGAGGTTGAAAGTGCATACAAGCAGGTGTGCATGTGCTTTACAGGTAACCATATCAGTGGTAATGATTGTCATAGTCTGAAGTGAAGAGGAATAAAAGGAGTGCTGGACACCACCAAAACATCACTTAAATCATTAGATTTGGGCTGCCTCTCTCTGCAGGGCAGGCTTCTTTCCAAATATTTTCTGCCTTCCAGGACAAGCAGAAAAATCTAATCCTTGTGACCTTTTCTTAAAAAAAGCAGAAGTAATGTTTGCAGCATGGTATTTGTATGCAGGGATTAGCTCTTGATTTCTTTGCTTAGTACCTTAGGGTATATTTTTAAAGTACTACACAGAATTTTGGTCTCACTCGTCAACTTCTATTGACTTTAAACCTCATGAGTCACTTTGACAATATATCCCAGAGGCTTTCTATCTTACACTGGCTTTAATTTAAATTCCCCTGCTTTTGGGGGTTTATTTCTGAATTTAGGGTTAGCTTGCATGGGAAGCTGGCTTTCAGGAGGATTTTCCTGTATCAGAAATGTTCTGCTTCCAGGTTATCCCAGTATTATTTGATGTTCT
>VYZP01042755.1:18994-58467 GCA_013400635.1 Hypocryptadius cinnamomeus | reverse complement strand
GGGGGGGGGGGGGGGGGGGGGGGAAGGAAAGAGACATTTTTGTTATCTGTAATTTCTAGTACTTGTTTTTTTCATGCCAGCAATGGCTGCATTACCTCAACGTCAGTGTGCACGGCCCCCTTGTGAATGCTATTGTAACTTATGTGTAACTGTAAAGGGATGGACTTGGTAAGACCCCTAGTACAACAAAGGCTAAACTCTGTAAATAAAACCTAGCAAAGCATTTATACATTATTTTCTTTGCAGAATGGCTATTTTCTTTTCTCTTAGGGAAAAAAAATCCTAGCTGATTTTCCATATTAAAAATGCCAGTGAGTCATGTGATGTCATAAAGCTCTGTGAAGGGATATGCTGCTCCATGGCAGCTGGATGCACATCAAGTCCTCTGCCTGGTAATCTGTTAAGGTGCCCAGACTGGTGGATTGGTCATTATGTGTGGCTCTCACACAGAAGTTAAATCAAACAGAGACATATACAAGGGTGAGTGAGATATTTTGCCAGTCCCTAGAAGGTTTTCTCATAGTTCACTTCATTAGTCCTCCAAAATGGTAAAAAAATAAATGACATTTAGAAAGGGAGCTCAATGAGAGACAGGTCTGTGCTCTGCTAAGTGTGGATGACAGCTCGAGTTACCCTTAGCTCCTCTCATTGGCTGGTAGCCCCAGGTGAGCTAAAAGGCAGGGCAAGGAGCCAGCTTCCTCAGCTGGAGAAATCCTGGGCAGTGTTATCCACCTTTGCCAGGCTGTGCCATCATGTACATCTGGGTAGAGCATCAAACAAGTGTGTTGACAAAGGCTAAGTATTTCCCCTCAAGTGTTTGACAGAAAATAAACAGCTGGAGCAACTGGCAGTAAATTCTAGCTTCCTCAGTAGCATTCTGGTAACAATGGGAAGAGGAGGGAGAAGCCAAATAAACAATACCTCTGTTATAATTGGCACAATAGTCTGATTTCTCCTCTTGTGTTTTATGTGGTCATATACAAGTATGCAAACAGCAACAAATACTGCCTCACTAAAGACAACTGTTCTCTGTCTGGGAATTCAGGTAGCAAGATGGTGAAAATTCAGGCCGATCATTGCTTTCAAAAGAATTTTCTACTTTGCCATGAACTATGAGCTCATCTTCCATTTTCTTAGTGTCTTTCTCATCTAATGGAAAAAACATTGCTCCAGGATTGGTAAGCATATTGAAAACATTAAACAATATCAATGAAATTCATATTATTATTGGGCAGAGAAAAGAAACTCTCAGTCTTTCTTTAGTTCTTGCCAGGGTAATGGCTGTGGCACACATGACATTTCTACACATTATTATCAAGAGTACTAGTTTAATTAAAAAACCCATTTTCTCTAGCAGCACTAGCTATTTATAATTTGATTTTTTTGAATCAAATGCTTTACTGACCTCTAATCAGCATAGGTGCACTGCACTACCTTTGGCTAGAGTTGGCTGCCTTGGAAAAGGAAGATAAGATTTTGTTAGTATTTAATATTGATCATAGTATTTAATAAGCTCATGATATATTCTGTTCCATTTTCATTGCACCTTCAGGTCTTACTGTTTTCCCCTTCAAAACTCTTTTTACAGCTTTGCATTTTGTTTGGATCAGTCTAATGGGCCTGTCATGGTCCCAACCACTCCTTTTTCTCCTTCCCTGCTACTTCACATACACCTATCACATACATGATTTTCTGGTTAATCAGTAGCATTCAACTGAATAAATTTATTCCTAATATTTGGTATCAGATCTGGAATTTTCTGTGTCCCTGCTTTTGAAATTCAGTTAATGAGATGACTGAGTCCTTCAGATGTGGACATTGACTTCCAAGATGAGTTCCATACCCTTTTTCTGACCTGTCCTTGCTTAATTTTAGTGTCCTTTAATGTCACATGCATGTCCTAGTATGCATGTGTCCTTTAATAACTCTCCCTTCATGTATAATCAGCCTAATTTTCTCTTTCCCTGTTTTACAGTTTTATGACTAAAGGGCATTGTTTTAATTTCCTTTGAATATTGAATATCTTTACTTTATTCTTACACCTCCTGACCAGCAAAATATTTGTTTCTTGGCTGACTGTTGGGTTTTTTGGTTGGTTTTTTTTGGTCATTTCCTTATCTTCAGTAATGTTTTTGAGACTTTTCCTACAAACCTCTGCCTTAGTGTATAAATTCCAGATAAGATTGGCACCTTTGACTTAAAGACACTCCCACTTTCCTGAAGATAGGGGTGAACTGTTTTGCCTGGCTGACTTCACTAGTCCCCTCATTTCCTTAAAGTTTGTCCTTCTGAGCCTGGAACTTCCACTATTATGGGTATTGCAACTCTTGCAGTAACAATAGTGTAGTGTAAACATCTGTGGCAGCTTTGATTTAGGTTACTCTTGCACTGCTCTAACTGCAGCAGTTAGTTTTGCTTAGACTAACTTACTCAATTTCTTAGGTAGGATTTGCACCCTGCCCTGAGCTCCAGGGTGCTTTATTTCAACCTCTGCTCATGTCCCAGCTTATTACCTCTGCTTATGCCCCAATTTACTGAATTACAGCCCATGCTTCTTGTTTGTTCTTCCATTCCATTTAAATGATATCAGCTTCACACCATTCAATTCATGGGTCCTGTGACCAAATTATTTTATGAATGTCTTCACTAATAGTAAAACCAAGATTAAAATAGAATTCTGTCCAGTTGCTTTAACATTTATTTGGTAAAAATATCAATTGGTTATAGTACTGGGGAATAGCAAGCCTCTGAATTATTAGTGGCATTTCCCTCAACCTTTTTTGCTTGGAAAGCTAATGTCACTTACAATTTGTCACCTTCCAAAGCCACAAATTTCTCTTTATGTACACAGAATTTCCTCTAAATAATTATTGGTCAGAGGAGAAGTGGTTTTGACTAGATCTGATTTCGTCACTTGTTCCTTAACAGTAGTCTCTCTTTTGGCTGCTGTTTTTTCTACTGTCTGAATAATTGGATGTGTTTGCTCTTAAATATCTTCATTTCTCCCGTGGTGGAAGTTACATCACTTGTTCCAGATCCAAAAGAAAACAATAGATGGCAATTTCTTTGATGGACTTTCTGCTGCAGTTTGGTATCCTACCATTATCTTTGTGTAGCATCAACCCTGACCCTAATGAGCAAAATTTCCTTTTGTATCCTCCCAACTGGCAACAAGTCTTTGCAACCCTCTCTGTGTATCTGGCAGAGATAACTGGCTGTAGCAGCATCTGCAGGCAAGTGAGGAGTAATTGTCATTGAGTTGTAGTAAAGAGGCATTTCAGGGATGTGCTCTTAAGTATTTCAGGGTTCAAGTGTAACAAAGAAAGCCAGGGAGAATTCTCTCAAGGTCAGAGAATAAACCACATTCTTGTTCCTATGCACTCTCCACAGACATCCTTTCAATGAACATCTGATTTAAAAATTAGTATCTTGAGTAAGTCATGCTTTATTTATGAAATCTGGTTTGTTATTTCTTTATTTTGTATTCTCAAAACTTCTGCAGAAAGGGTGAAAAATCGGTGCCTGGAAGCAAAATTAGAGAAAATTCAAAGCACAAACATAGAAATTCTGCTTGCATATTCATGTAGAATAAATATTTCACATTTTGTCACTCTATTCAGAATATTTTTAACCTAAATTCACAGCCAGTTTGTGGTTAAGTTTTAGAAAAGATGGTGGATCTCCAGTCACTGTTTAAATGAACTTCACCATATTAAAAGGTAACCGAGTATATTAACTGTACAACACAAGGATTTATGTTAATTGTAATTTTATTTCAATACCTGTGAGAGTTTTAGTTCTTTTTTATTACTCTTTCTGAAAGAAGCTAAAAGTTACAGTTCAAGGTTTACCCTAATGCATTTTCATTTTAAATCAAGGTTTGATTACAAATTCCAATGGAAAATTATCCATTCAGAAAATCTAAATCTCCATAAAACTGTTTATTTTTGAGCAGTGTTCTTCAAAGTTAATACAAGGTATTTACATGCATGCTTGGGCATTTACCTACATATCCAGATTTTTTATTCCTTTTTCTACTTCATCTGTATACAGGGAAAGGCAAAAGAAAAGACAAGGAGAAATGGGAGACAGAAAGTTGAGAAATCTCTGCTTTGATTGCTGATAAAATATTTTCTACAGAAGTCACTAGTGTTCATTGAGCTTGTAGAGAGGTTTAACCACCACCATCAATAAAACATTTAAATGGTTTTTAATCTCAAACAGTGAGATCCTTTCAAATTTGTTGTCTCTTTCTGTTACAAAATCTGCAGCTGGCTCTTCAGTGTGCTTTGCCTGATAGATTATGTTCATCAGCTCCCTCATTTCTGCTAGGCAGCAACCACTCCTTCAAAAATCCCACCTAATTGAGTGGGCTATTTTGGGGTGTTTTGTCTTGCAGCTGGGAAGCCACATTTTTTGCCAGTAATTTGTAGTATCTGCTTATAAATGAAACAACTTTGTAGCTTCCTCAAGCTGAGTTTTTGGAAGCTATTTGTCAAAGCATTTTTTGTAGTTCAAGGCAGAAGCCTCCACTGTGGAAGTAATGAAAAACATTTGGCAACTAGTGGAATTTGTTGATACTGTTTTTTCTGGTTTTAATCATAGAGGTGGTCTCCTGCTGGGAGTTTCCCCTGTTATATAAATCTTCTGTAGAGAAGACATTTCATGTCTCTCTTTCATAAGACATTTTGGATTCTCCAGATTCTTCCTGAAAAGTCTCTTTCTTTTCCTGTGGCCTGCTTTTTAATTTTTTTTTCCCTATGGAAATTATACATATTCAACAATACTTTAAAAAGTTTTAAATATTATTTCTTGGGGGTTTTTTTGTCTCCTTCAAGGCTTTATTTTTTTTAATTTTACAATCTCTGTGTTATTAAGGTTTAATTTTTAGATTTCCATGCAGTTTCATCTTTATAAGAACAGTCTTCTGGTTCACAGTGGTTCACAATGCTGGAGAGATTGCAAAAATATTGACATGCTCTTTTCTCTCTCTGAAAAGCTGCCTGAAAATCTAAGACAGATTTTTCTCAAGCCTGTTTCATTTCCAATTTAGTCAAGCCACTAGGCTGCATCAGTAATTCTTCCTCAGGTAAGATTGTTTAAAGCAAATACCATATTCTCCTATTAAAGTGTCTCTCTATTTCCCTCTAGAGAAGCACTGCTACTGGAGACTGCAGGGCTGGCTGCACAGCATTGTGAGGTATCAATTTTTCCCTCACCAGCCATGAGTGACCCCATTCACAGCCTTCAATCTGATTATGAGTTGTCAGATGAAGGTTGGCTGAGGGTGGTGGACCTGTACAAAACTTGGGTCTCAGAGCACAGACACTGATGACATAGGGGAGTGTAGTCTTTCTCTCTAAGGAACAACCTTCTCAAGTCTTTTGTTGGCTTTGGCAGATGGGCACGGGGTGGGCAGGCATTCTCCTGCTTAAGGGATGGGGCAGAATCCCCGGGGATCATCTCCATGGCAGAAGTCCCATGTGAGAGCTCTGCCACAAAGTGCCAAAGGCAAGAAGCAGGATGCAATAGCCAACAACACAATTGTCAAATGTAGCAGGATGGGATTTGGTGCAAACTGAATGTCAGGAATTCAGTAGGCTGACATCTGGAGCTGGTAGAGCTCTAACCAGGGGCGGCAAACTATAATTATTTTCTCTTTATCTTCTCCTAATGTATTCCATGTATCTCCTCAAAATGGGAAATTTTCAAGGGAAATATTGACCTCTTCCCAGTCTGAGAGCATGGTGCTTGCTGGAGTGCTGGGGCCACAGAAGGCAGGCAGTTACCTTCTGGGTTGCCTTCTATTTAGATGTTTGCTTACCTCCTAACAATAAATAATAGTGTAAGTTACACTTGTGGTATTTACGGCCTCTACTGTAGAACTGAAAGATGTCTTTCCTATTAAAAAGTGAATGCAGAGCATTTCCAAAGGCTCTTGACTTTGGTGAAAAGACCCTTTACCCAGGAGACAGCCTAATCTTTTCAACTTCCTTCCCATGAGCCTGTTTTTCAGATAATCCATCTTTGCCTGCTAGCATACTGCTCTTGATAATGAGCCTGTCGTGACATCAGGTTAAAATGTATCACTACAATTAATTTCCGTAAAATATATTGTTCAGAGGATAATGAGAACTAAGTCCTATTTTAAAGCTGATCAGGTGGTGCAAGACAAGAATCTAATTCTTTTAATGAAAACCGACATACTTTTGCTTCAAAACCAACTATACTTCATTAAAACTGTGATAAAAGCCTGCAAAGTAGAGCTAAAATATTGTAGCTGGGATTTCTTCAAAGTAAGAGAAGGCTTCTTATATTGTTTCAGCATGACATAATGTGAATGTGATGGATTAACTCTATTTCCAGACACATTTGCACCTGAAGTTTTGATTTTCTTCCTTCCTGTTCATATAATTAAAGACATTTGGAGCCAGACCCAAAGAAGGACTTTTAGGCATTTTAGGTGGAATTCAGATGCCTATATCCAACACTTCAGTGCTTAAAACCTTTGCTTGATTTGCCAGCTGATCTTGAAGATACCAGAATCCTTATCTTTTGAGCTAAAGTTTTCCAGGTTCTGGTGGTTTTTTTTGAACCAGCTCCAAAGTGTCTCTGCTCTGTGATCAGATGTAATCAAAATCACAAACTGGACAGTAGACACTTTTCTTCTCAAGGGCTTGAGGCTGCAGGTATTTCTGGAATGCATTTAGTACTACTGACCCCTCTGAAAATAAATGTGTGGTAGTCATTTTCTTCTTGTAAGGCCTAAGAAGAAGCACATGCCATTTCCTCTAGCCTGGGGCACTGAGGTGCCCTAAGAGAACCTGGATTTGTCCCTTCCTTTTGACCATGTGAGGAAATGGGATCGTGTTCTCAATGTATGGCATACTCTGAATGGGGGGAACCAAAGAGGAGCAGAAAAGAGATTAAATATTTCACTGAGCTGAGGAGGAAGAACACTGAAGGTGGTAGAACTTTGTGGCTATGAAGTTAAGGTAAACCTCACAGATGCTAGGGAGGTAAATTCTGCTTCCACATATATTTTTCAAAGTTCAATGTAAAGCACTATTTTATATTATCCAGTATTTTTTTTCCAAATAAACTGATTCAAAGCAAAATTATTTTTAAATTGGTATTATTGTATAATGATGCTTCTTCTGATAAAATGTTGTTCTTTTGTTTGTGTTTTAAATAATTTAATGGCAAAGGGTGCAATAAAAATACCAACCAATACAGGAGAAGTAAAATGAGTACAGAATGATGTGGTGTATTTCTTATTTCTCACACGTTTGTAGCTCACAGCTTGCAGCAGTATTTTCCCAGTGAAACTCTTTAGGAAAAGTAATGGTGCTAGAAATATGATGATCTCATCTGTATGACATGGAAATAATTTGTGATTCAGGTGATAGCTGAAACCCACTGTCCTTATTTTTAATTAGCAGTTCAAACACATCGAACTTTTAGGGATATAATTGTTTAGGTGTAAACTTAGAGCGTGATTTCTTATTGTTAAAACATCAATATTTAGGATTCTTGGTCAGTAATAATTTCCTGCGTGTAAGTGGAGTCTTCCTAAGAGATGTCACTGGCAGCCTGGCTGTGTGTGTCATTAGAAGCTCTGGGTGGGCACTCCGAGACAGCCATCACACGACATTGTGGAAAGAGATGGGTTGGTAACAGTGCCATATGCAATTATGGTGATATTCCTACCAACTCATCCAGTGAAACAACTCATGAGACATGGCAGAGGTCACTACAGGAGACGATATTACAACTGGGAAGCAAAATTATGTTATATGGCTTTTCTTCACCAGAAGCGCTGATGCTGTGGTGATGATGAGGAATTGGATGCTGGATGCCAAAGGAGACTGCCAAGAGACATCTAAGGGACAGGATCACAGGGCCACCAGAGAATACTTTGAAACATTTGTTGGGTTCTCTGGGAAAACAACACAACACTGCAAAGGCAATTTAATTAAACTTAGGAAAAGGGTTGAGAGAAAAACAAAAGCAGCAGTTTGTGGACACGTAATATTCCCACACCTTGATTATTGCTTTAAGTTCATTGATTTCATCTCTGAATGAATACAGAAGAATTAGAAAAGAAGAACTGAACAGGACTAAAACCATATATTTTGCATACGTTCTGAGTGAGGCTAGAGTAGAACAACTTCTGGGAGATAATAGATGCCCACAATTTCATAAATTATATGGGAAAAGAAAATGGGAAACAGTTAGTGAACATTTGTGTTAGTATAAAGGGGATCCTGATGAAATAAGGTTTTAAAACAAACCAGAGGAATTTGTGCAATTATGCAAGTTCAGCTGTAGAACTGAATGTGGTGTCTAATCCAGAAAAAATATTTGAATAGTCTATGAAAAATAAGGAATCTTAACATGATTGTGTAAATCCAACATTTATCTTAGGAACTCCTTTTACTCCTGACCTAGGTAAAATTCGTTCAGCTTGACTTTACTCTGACCTGATATGGATTTCTCAGGTCGAGAGAAGGCTGGTAACATGAAAACTGCTAGAAGAACCATGCTAACAATGTTCATGAACATAAAATATTGCTCGAAATGTCTTAGAGAAAGCTGTGAAAATTAAAATAGAGATCATCCACAATCTTTCTCACCAGCCCAATTGAAATGTGTGAAAATTTTTTAAGTCCTAAATCTAAAAAAANAAAACCAAAAAAAAAAACCAAAAAAAAAAAAAAAAAAAAAAAAAAAAAAGCAGAACTTTTCATTTCCAGAGATGCTATCTGTAGCTGGTTTAAAGTTACTTATGATTGCAAAGCCTGCTACAATACTTTAGGAGTGCTGTGACACAGCCTGCAAGCTAAGTAGTTGTGAGCATTTTGTAGAAAAAGAGGAAAGAAGGTGTGGGGAGAGGAACTTCCTTACTGTTCCATGCTGAGAATTTTGATAACATCTTTTCTACCCAACTGTAAAGGAGGAAAGCTTTTTATACAATATTGAGAAGAAATGTTGATTTGCAGAAATAAATTAGTTCCTTACAGTATTGTTTGTAAGTACTGTGAAACATAGAAACCATTGGAAATACCAGTCCCAGTGCTACAATGTGTCTGTTTCCCTGAAATACAAGCATTTTTGCACAGGTCTAATCAGGATTAGACCATCCTCTGAGGCTATTACTTTAATGATTGGTTTGTGAAAGGATATTAAAAATCATTGAAAATATTACTGAGTTTATTGCCTGATCTGCCAGTAGGCAGGATCTAAACAAAAGCATTATTTCCCCTTGTGAATCATGAGTACTATTGATTGTCTTTCCAGTAAATGTGTAGAGCTATAGAAAGAATATTATAACTTGTCCCTGTAAGTCATATTCTGAGTGAATGAGCTTTTAGAAATGGAAGTTCTGGTGATTTATATTTACAGCAGCCGAGTTTGAATTTCAGGAGGATGCTTGGTAAAATTGAATGAGGATAGAGTCTGGATGGCTTAGCTTGTGCTCAAGGAATCACAGGATGTAAAACAATTATTATGATGGTTGCTGCTAATAATGAATAGAGCTTCTGTTTCTCTCTTTCTGTGGATCCTTGAGGCTGAAACCATGCAACTTACCTCACATGCTGTTTGAGAAGAAATAAATATGTATATTTACCGGTAAAAAATGTATATTTTTACTGGTAAGAAATTTTCTCTTATTTCATGCAAGCCCAGTGCTGCAACCTGCTATGCAATCTTGATATACATTTAAGGTCTATACTAATAATTTTTTATCAGTCAGTTGGCATATTTGAGTTCTTTAAAATCTTTTGAGCTTTGGCAATCTCAAAGGGGTGTCGATGCACAAGACCTGTATTGTCTTTTATGAAATTTTAGGAATACAGGAATTATTGTAAGACATGCTGAATCACTGACCTGCTAAATAATATCTATCCAGATTCCACTGCACCCAACAGGAACTCACCTGTTGATGTTTGTGAAATGGGAAATTATTTCAGATGAAACACTAATCACATCACTATTAAATCCACCTTAATTACTCTGCCTCAGCTTTGGAATTGCATATTTGGAATGACCAATCACAAATCCATCACCATGCTCATTTGGGTATTTTCAGCTTGCTTACATCCACGTATGTAATAATACAATGTAGAAAATCAGCAGAATGCTCTCCGGGGAGCTTTCAAGGTCAGCTTGGATGGGGTTCTGAGCAACCTGAGCTAGCTGAAGACCTGTCTGCTCTTTACAGAGGGGTGGGACTTGATGACCTTTAAAGGTCTCTTCCAACCCAAACCATTCTATGGCTCTAATGAAGCTGTATCACTGCTGCCTCAGTGATCAGGAAAAGCCCAATTATGTGTTTGGTAAGCATAAGAAAGTGGGTGGACCAATATATCTGATAGGACACAGCCAGTATTTTGGGTTAACCTGACCCCTCTCTCTTCCTCTACAGACACTTTCTTAAGAACAGAGAAGGACGATAAGGATGCTACTTTTTAAAATATCCGTGCTGAATTATTCATTGTATCTTAATAGTGAATAATCATATGCAACAGGTGTTTTTCCTCTGGCTTGTTGAATTTCAGTATAACTAGCCTCCAGTTATTGGCCTCAGGGAAAGAAGCAGTAGAACAAATCAGCCTTATTTTAAAATAATTACTGCAATCCTACAGTGCCTGTCAGTTGTTATTTTCCTGTTTTATATCAATGTACAGTACATGTGCAAATAGGACTCTGAAACAGGGAGAAAAAAATGCAACCTATTAAACAAAATTGAGAAAGTAACTGGTGGCTTTAGTAAATAAGATTTTAGTAGAAGTGAAGGGCCCTTTCTATATGTTGTATTAAAATCCTTTTGAGCAAAGCAATAATGAATTGCTATCATAATGATAAAAGGAATAAGGATTATTATAATTTTGCTCCAAATAATTGCTATGATATAAAAATGCATTTGGGGGCTCCTTTTGTGGCTTTTACGTCAGCATTTAAACAAGATTAATTAAATTTAAGCAGGATTAAGTAAACTTTTGAAAGGGATAGAAAGTATGTTTCACTAGTCTGATTCTTTTACATTTCAAAAATACAATGGCTATTAATAAGACATTAGTGAGAACTGCATACCCATTTAATTCGACTGGTGCAGCAAGGCCTTTTGATGGATCCTGGATACTTAGGAATGAAAAATCCAGCTCATTCCCTAGTCCCACATTTCTGCATTTAAAATACTGCAGAAAGTCCACAGGTCAAGGGAGAGCTGGGAAATAAAAAAATCTCTTTCTAAAATCTACAGAAAAATCATGGACTGGATAGGTGTTTTGGAAGAGGGCGTAGTGACCAAAGACGTGCATATGCACGTCCGCCTCTTCGCCTGCTGGCTCCTGTGAGAGCCTTCTCCCACACCCTGCTCAGGCTCCAGCTCTGAGCGACCTCTGCCTGGTGCCCCTGCAGGAAGCTGCTCCTTCCCATGACAAGACACAGACTCCACGCTGCTCTTGCAGCAGGTGTAGGTGCACTCAGTAGGGATAGGTTTTGGTGTCAAGGAATCCAACTCCTGAAGGTCACGGGAGGCTGAACGTGCGACAGCCTTTGCACAACACAGGGCTGCTCTCTGCACGGCGTTAGCTCAGGGGGTTAAACGGCACGGTCTTTCCAGAGGAGGTCACTTGTCGCCATGATATTTTATGAAAAATCCTTTTGCCAGGATTTTTCTCCTGAGAAGCTGAAAAGCCTCAAAAAAGAAATGTAAACAATAACTATCTGCTGCTGTGGAATGCAACAAGTGCATCTTCCATTGGTCCATGTGGATTGTTTTCACTTGATGACCAACCACAGCCACCTGTGTTGAGGCTGTGAACAGTCACAAGATTTTGTTATTCATTCTTTTCTATTCCTTTCCAGCCTTCTGAAGGATCCTTTCTCTCTATTCTTTTTAGTATAGTTTTAGTATATCATTTTAGTATAATATATATCATAATATAATATCACCTTCTGAAACACAGAGTCAAGATTCTCATCTCTTCCCTCGTCCCGGGAGCCCCCGTCGATTCAACCACAGTCACTTATCAGAGAAGGCTTAGGACACACACAGCTGAAAAGTTGCTGTATTTCTCAGCATTTTTCCAGCCTCTCCCAGGCTAACATATTAGGAGGACTGGGAGGTGGGGACTTCTGATGAGCTGCAATGCACTGCAGCAAGATGCTGCTCAAGCATGCAGCCTTCATGGAGCTGGTGCAGTGTGAGGTGGAGTTCTTCCTTGGAGCAGGCTCAGAATATGAAAAATTTATTTCAGTGTCCTCAGATCTACCTATTGGAAGGTAAAGACAAATGAAGAAGTGTTTTAAGTTTAAATTGGAAGTTATTAAACTTATGTAAATGGGTAGACTGCTAAGAGGACTTTCTCAGCCATATAAAGAATATAAATATTTTTGTTATGCTTTATTCTTGTAAGTTGATCATTTTTTAATAACCTTCTTCTCAGTGCTAGAAACCCTTGTGCCTCTGAATGAGGCAGGGAAGACTTTGTTTCTACTTCAACAATTAAAGATGCTCTCATAGCACAGATATAGACATAAATTTTGGTACTTTTTATATTGTAAAATGTTTTAATAATTTTTTAAAAATAGTAAAAGCACTCCTGTTCACTTTTTACACAGCAAACATTAAAATAAGAAAAAATGTCTGAATTTATTCAGAAATAATAAAAATGATGCATTTAAAATGTTAATGAAGGCTGGTGAGTAATTAAATTTAATAATTTTGTACATTTATTCTCCAAATTCTTAACTATGTATTAGTGAAATACATAGATATAATGAAAATGAGAAAATGGACTTCACTTCCTAATTAAAGATAAAACAGGGGACACTTTCATGGTTTTCCTTTCTATTCTATTTTCCATCTTGTGTCTCTCTGTCTCAGTTTCAGAGGGAGGCAGAAAGTCAAGGAGTTTCTTCACTAACAAAAAGACACTTCCACAGGTGCATTCCCATTTCTCCCTCTTAGTGCCAGGCAAATGTTTATTTCCCTTCTCTTCAGCTGGCAAGGAGACACACTGTGTGTCTGATTCTCCATCCAGAGGAACTCTCCACGGCCTTCAGTGAAGTGATTGTGAACTTACCTTGACCTAACTGAACAGTCACTAAAATCAGAATCCAGCTCTACATCTCTGTCAAGAGATGGAATAGCTGAACAAGAGTAGGCATGGAGGAAAGACTCTCCTTTCCTTTTTCTTCCTATTTTCCTCCATTGGCATCTTCAGAATTCCTTCTGAATCCTGGAGACACAGGAGGTGGGAATGCTGCTTTTACTCCAAACTGAGGATTCAACAGGGGAATGTAATTATTTTGCAACAAATTTGAGAGACACGCATCTTAGATCTTGATGTCTTATTTCTTCTGAGTTGTATTAATAAAGGCCTCTGTTTTTTCCTATCAAGGAAGATATGGAGCAAGATTATGTAAGAATTATAGAAGAGATTCAAGTTATTTTAATACTATTTTTTTAAAACTGGAAGAAAGTATGAAATGTTTCTTTTAAGTATTTTTTCATATGGCATTTATTGTTCTACTGATGAATGGTTAAAAGTTACTTAGATATAAGCACCAGGCTAAGTGAAGTTAGCTATGGTGAATCTTTCAGTTGTAGATCAAGATTTGTTGTAACCAGCCTGCATTTTATGTACACACTCTAAAAGACTTACATCAATTCCAGAATTCCTTCATCTAAGCATGCACACATGTGCAGACTAGCATATCTTCTTTGGAGGGTTTTCCCTCTGTTAGAAATGCTAACAGTTGTGGTCCTTTTGGAAATTTGGACCCCAGTGGGATACATAAAATTGCTCAACAGATGTAGATAGTTAAAAGCTCAGTAATAGGTGCATCTTCATGCATCTTCAGTTATGTTTAAACATTTTTTTAAACATTGGAGAGCTGGAAATTCAACTCTGAGTCAATTTCAGATGTTTTCATAAAGTTTTACAAATTAATTTAATGAGCACATAAATACATAAATTAATCTAAACTCAGAATAAAAGACTTATGTTCCACAAACACTGGTTCTTATATCATCTGTACATGGGTTTTATTCTAATCTTTTACAAGGTCAGTAGAAGGAACAAGCACATAAAATGTACAGTTATTCAGACAGTTATCCANTGGTTTTCTTTTTTTCTTTTCCTTTGGTTGTTTGTTTTTGGTGTGGTTTTATGTTGTTTTTTAAATTTTTTTTTTTTTTTTTAATGTTTGGAGCAGTCAGTGACACAGTACCTCAACTGTGTGCATCACTAGAGAGGATGATGGGAAGATCCTTGGGAGTGTGTCTGTCACCACTGTCACCTGCCATAATTAACAGCATACTAAGGGCTACAAGCAACCTGAGAAGCTTGATTGCATCACACATTGAGGAAAGGACAGCTAAAGATTTTTTTTTAATAAAAAATATTACCAACGGTCAACCAAAGAAATAACTTTAGATCCGGTCCTCAGTTCTATAGGTTCAATAAAAATCCTATGTAATTAGTGAAGGTGATTTGACAAGAAGAGCCATTATGAGATAAATAAAATACAATAAATCAAGCGCATCACTGATAAGATTAACTTGAACATACATGGTTTGATTTGATCATGCTCAGTGTTTCTGGTTTATTGTGAATATAGGGTCTGGTTTCCCAGCTTTACACTCTTGATTTATGCCAAAAGAGGAGGTATACCATTGATTTCAGACTTCCTGTTTTAACACTATGCTAAATTATGGGTTGCATCTCATTACATTTCTGATTCCCAAAATCAAAAGTGAATGAGGAGCAGAGTAGGGGAGAGAGAGTGCAAAGGAGAGAGAAGTACGATGAACTGCCCAGCTGCCTCTAGCAGGAGCTCTGTCTAATGCTGGGAAGCAATACAGTGCACCAGTGTTTCCTACTTCTCTTTTTCATTTGTGAATGTTTGCCAGAGATTACTATCACACTGCTTCTCATCAGAGCTGGAGTTCTAGTTTATCAAAGTGTCAGTATGAAGACTAACACTAGGGAAAATTTACTGCACTATGGCTGGAATATGAGCTCTGGTCTGACAGCTACAACATAGAATCAAATCCATCTCTGTAGCTAAAAGGTTTTCTAAAAATTATTGGGCAGGAAGGTACAGATTTTACAGGTACTTAAGCTTTAAATAGTTTACTGTGGAGCGTGCTATTACAGTTTTTAAAGCATTTGCATGTCTGGTACTGTTATTTTACTGGGAAGCAGGCATACAGGCATTTTGTAAAACCATAGTGATTTTTGTTTCCTGTGCTACTGCACACCTAACACTACAAAATGCATGCAATTTCTCCATGGTGGGGGTTTTACAGGACAGGAGGTGCCACACCTCTCAGGGTGCTCCAAAATTTATCCTTAGAGCCTATAATCACAGTCACAAGGGAAGTTCCATCTGTACTTATGATAGTCCCCCACCCTTGCTCTGTTTTTCAATGGTTGTAATCATCAAGGAATTACTCACAAATATTACAGATTTTAAAGTTATGATGCACATAGCAAATATGAGTGTGCATAGCCACTCTTTTTAGAAATGAAACTCATTTAGCAATAAAGTCTGCACCAATAAACTGGGTATTCCTTACCCCAATGAGCCTTAAAGAGCTTTCAGACTATTTGCAATCTTTTATATGTTTATTGTATTCATGAAGACAAAAATGCAAAGCTCATGGCTCAGACAGAGTAGGGGACAAAAGGGAGGTGGTAGGATGAGGGCTGGAAGTACCAAAGAGCTGACCTTCATCACTGTATCAATGGTGGCACGTTGCTGTATGGACACCTGCAGTGAACTCTTTGGCAGCCTAACCCCAAACCAGGACAACACAAAGCTGTCACAGAAAGACTCTGCAATGCTTTCTTCCAGACCCCAAGTCTCATTATGCAGTTCTGAATCACAGTATCACTTCCACTCACATCACCTGGCCTTGCAGAATGAAGCTGAAGAGTTTGGGATTGTAATTCCCAAAAGCACACTAATGCACTCATGCACTTCTCCTGGGATCAAATCTTTCCCAAACTCATAAACCCTTGCTGCATGCTCTGGTGTATAACTAAAACTTTATCTACACCTATAAATTGATCCTTTATGTCAGCAAAGTTTTTACTATACACAATTTTGCTTCAAGATGTGTTCAGTTAGTGGAACTAGAGTAAATATTTCATAGGATGGGAGTGGTAAAACTGAATGGCAAGCAAATTGATCTTTATTGATCTTGGACTTGCTGACTAGACTTCATAATGAAAGACACACTGGGAACTTGTGAATGGATGACTGGTCACCCTTCACTGGGAAGCATTATATAAGTAACCAGATCCTGGGCCTGAAGTGCTTGTGCAGATAAAACACTGCCCACTGGAAGTCTGTGGGAGATGTTGATGGTAGAAGTTGATGGAATGGTCCCAAAGTCATCTACAGGGCAACTCATGGGTGAAGGCCACCTCTGACTTTCTGTAGGAGATGAGGCAAGGACCTTCTGCCAGGAGTGCTCTCCTGGGTCGCGTGACTCGGGCTCTGATGTTGTTGACAATCATAGTGGGCAGCCACTGTAGTGAAAAATTACAAGAACATCTTTGAAGGGGTGTAATTTTTGGGATCGAAAGATTTCTTTGTTTTGAAACTAAAAGGCAAACCACAAATGTTTAAGAGAGTTTCTTTATCCTGCCACTGAAGGGATGTAAACATGAATTGAAGTAATGTTTTTGTTTGTTTTTCTGTGGCTCTGGAGCTTGTATCAAATTCCTACTTATTTGTATTTTTATTTTGTTTTAGAAGTATCTTAAAATATTCAGTGTTCATGGAATATTTTCTCCAGAACAAAGACTGCTCTGAAGGATAATATCAAACGCTAAAAGGTTGCATGATCCAAATTTGTCAGTTTTAGAAAAAAAGCACTTCCTCCTTTTTTTGAAAGCTTCTGAATTATTATGAGCTCCTTTATGTAACAACTCTTTGCTTCTACAAGAGATATTCTGAATAACCAAAAAGCAGGAAAAAAAGTAGCTAGAGAACAACCTTCTACCAGGCCTGTTTATAAAATTGAACTTTGCTTTCTTCTCCAGGGCTGTGACCAGACTTTTATTGCTAAACTGAGGTGTTTCATCAAAATTCTGAGTAATATAGAGGGATGCATGTGACCCAAAAGTGTACATTGTGAATTGAAAGCTTACCTATGTAATCAAGGACCCCGAGACAGGAGCACTGTGAGTGCTATGTGTATGTGATGCCATGCTGAAAGAAGCTGTACTCATACATGCCATTTATTGCTATTTTTGGTCATTCCTTTTAAAATTCATTCATAGACATTAGAATGAGGCAAAAATGTGGTTTGTGTAAATAAATATATGTCACTATACAAATTCACTGGTTCAATCTCAAGGTAGAAACGGATTGTGAAAATCTCAGCATGGCTGGAAGATGCTGTTTACCAGATTATTTATTAGGTCTACTTCAGCTTTGTCCAAGGGTGAGAATTTGGCTTTAAATACACTTAATTTATTTAATAAAAACCTCTGTTGAATTATTCTGAATCTGCTTTTGTTGCTGTGTAAATAAATTTTTGTTATTTTTCAACCTGATAGCTTTTCTAAATTTCTGCTATTTCACTTCTGGTCATTTTGAACTTAGAGGATTTTGTTTTGGGGGGATGAGGTTTAGTAGAAGTGTGCTTTGAAAACATGCTGTGTGCAGTTTGCTCACACCCCCCTTCAGAGCGTGGCGCTGCTGCCTGTCACACACCAGGCGGTTCACCTACAGGCAGATGCTAGAAACAAGAGTCCTGTTTTGTCTCCTGCCCCATATGTTTCCACTCCATCCTTCATATGAAATCTAGACTGAAAAGCGACAGTACAATTCACTGGCTTGCCAGTATTGTAGTTGTTTTGTGCTTATGTCTTGCTTTAGTTGAGTCAGACATCTGCTAAAGCAGTAAGGCAGCCCAACTCACCCTACAGCCACCGAGCTAGCAGGCTGAATGTGAGTCATGAGGCACAGACCACATAGATAAGGTGTGACAGTAGTCAGTAGTCCCAGTAACTGTTCTTTACTTTTGATATTAGCTCTGTCTGAGCCAAAGTCCACTGCTCCTTGGTGCCTGTGCCTGTAGCAGCAGGTGTGTGTTGCACTGGTTTTGAGCTTGGAGTCTTCCCCACCCGTGTCTGAGTCGTCCCTCTTGGCAAGCCAGGATGGGAGCAGTAAGAGAGCTTTGGCTTCAGCCTGTGTGACAATACTGTCACCATCTGAATGCCAGCATCTGCAGCCATTTTTGTGAGGCCACATCACCCAGCTGTAGCACCACACCACCAAGGGCTGGCCAGCCCAGGTGGCAGAGCACAGTGCTGTCACACAGCCCGTGGTGGGCTTGGCAGCAAGGGGGGAATGTCCTTCTCACTGGAGATCCAAGCTCTGGGCACCTGTCCTGTCTACGGTGGGGTGACAGAAACAAACTGTACTAGTTTGTATTTTCTTTCTGTGAAAGAAAATGTGTAAAATAGGACTGAAGAGATACATACGATCTTTCACAGACCTTTTATTTAACTGAGGAACTTAATCCTGTGAAAATAGATTGTATTTGAGTAAAGCAATGCAAATATATATATATTAATGTAATTGGAATACACTTATCTGCCTGAAGAACCTTTTAATGATTTCATTGTTTTTTTGGTTTTTTTTCTCCTGGAATGAAGAAAAGTTTATTTGAATACAGTCCTCTGAAGTACCTGGGATATGTATTCTACATATGTTCTGCATGTAAATTTACATATATTTTGGAATGTAAATATAGTGGCACTCTATGGGGGGGGCATCAGAATCTAATTAAAAACAACAATTAAAAAAGTGTTAATATGAATAAAAGAAGTGTTGTGGTTATATACTAAAGAGAGTAAAAATGTCTATTAAATCAGATAACTGGAAATACGCATAATTTTTATCATCACTAGAAAAATATCTGGTGGAAGTCAGTGGGGGTAGTTGGCTACCATTGTCATTAGTTTGTGTATTAGCAAAAGAGACAGGTGGCTAGAAATATAATATGGTAAATATTTTTAAAAGAAAAGAGCAAATCACTGTGCACTGTCTTCTTTATCATTCAGAGCATGAGATGCATATTAGTCATAACAAATGCTCTGCTGGGGGAGTAGATGCTTTAAAAGCTTTCTTCCTCTTCTGGAAACATCTTGAATCAAGAGCTTAGAATGAAATCCCTAGAAGAGAATAAACTGTCATGTTTATTAAGAATATCCTATTTATGGATTATTTGGAAGGGTACTAAAAATTTCCCAAGGGAAATATCTATGAGTTTCACAATCAACACTTAGAGCAAAATTTTTTATAATGTCAGAGAAATCCATTTAATCAAAAATACTTTGTATCAAATTTTCTAATCTGACCAAAGATTAAAACCCAACAGTGAACATAACGATAAAGTTAAGCATGTGGTAGAGAAAAAACTACCCTGTACAGATAGTGTGGCTCTAAGTTCAACATTAGTTTAATACTTTGTGAGAGTTTATTTCAGTAGTAAAGAATCAAATGCTGCATCTGAAAATCAAAATGCTTTCCTTAGAAGAAAGAAAATTAATATCCTGAATCTTCAATGCCCTGTCCAAAGGATTGGTCTCTCCTCTGCATTTCATTTTCATGCCACCTTCTATCACAACAAAAGTACTGCAAATGGAATCAGAACAACATAACTAAGGAGGAGTCTGCAAGCAGAAGCTGTGTGTGGGGGGGTGTCTGTCTTTGCAATAGAAAACATGGGAAAACTCAGGGGCCTTTCAGGGAAAAGGCAGGAATCAAGCAGAGGAGCAGGTCAGTGAATGCAATATTTAACTTTTCTGCAGGATTCCTGCACCAACCATCACTCATCCTTTGTTCAGTTTCTGATCTCTAGCCCCTCTCTGAACCTTCTCTTTCTGCCAAATTTTTTTCTCTCTGATAGAGCCAACTTCAAGGAAATTTCAAGATCATCTTCAAGAGTTTACTGTGTCAATTGCCAGCTATTTAGAGCTAGCCTACAAAAAGTACTACTTATGCTGTTATAAATATGTTACCTGATTATAACAGCACCTGAAGAACCAGCCTCCCCACCCCCCAGCCATAACTGTTACCAACTGGAATGTTATACAGATGAGCCATATCAGTTTTTTGAATGTCCAGAAAATTATTCATATCCTTAAAAAAAACCAAAAACAACAACTTTGGTGAAATTTAATAATGATGAACTTGAAAACAGTACGATTTTGTTCCATACTTTTCTTAACTTCAAAGCCATATTTGTAAGACATGTTACAAGTTTGTTTCCAGTATCTTTACAGTGGACATATCTTACACACATATTATGAGCTCACAAGCCTGAAAAGCAAAATTCAGTTTATAAATTCAGTATGCCTTACCTGTCTGCTAGTGAATAAATAGAAAAGAATATTCAATTCAGCAATGCATTAGACATACCACATATCCTTTTTACTCATCCCAGGGAGGATATATACAATATAAAATATTTATATAGATTGGTTTCACATAATACCATAATTTTCTTGGTGTTGTGTTTTTGATATCTTGTGTATACAATATCAGCAGAGGAGCTCTGCTACCGCTCTGCCTATCATGTAGACAAGAAATTAACATGGCTTTCTTCAAACAAAATACAGTTATTCTGAAGGTCTTTCTGGTTCCAGTTGTGATTGAACAACATTCTGCTATAGGTTCCTGTGTCATGTCACTTCAAGCTAACATTTCATTATCTTTGACAGTTCTTTCTGACAAACACAAATCATTCCCATAATGAGGAATGAGAGCAGAAAGGCAAAATAATCTGTCCTTTCTCAGCATCAGATGTGCTTTCTTCCTACTGTCCAGCTGACATCCATAACCTAAAGTCCAGTCTAAACAGGCATCATCAGGCACATAGCAAGAGATAGGCAGGTCTGACCTGAAGTTTGTGGTCAGACTTTTTTTTTGCAAAACTCATGCTACATTTTTAGCAACAATGTTTTTTCATTTTTCCTAATGACCTCTGTGATGCTCCTTGTATGGTCCCTCTCTAGAATCCTCACCATCTTTGTAACCCTCATTTAGATGCTCTCTAATACCCTCTTTATCCTGTCCTATCTAATGTCCTTCTTATACTGCGGCACCCAAAACTGGACACAGTATTCAAGGTGAGGCCGCCCCAGTGCAGAGCAGAGCAGGACAATCCCCTCCCTTGCCCAGCTGGTGATGCCATGTTGAAAGAAGTTGTACTCATACATGCCATTTATTGCTATTTTTGGTAACAGCTGTGCCTGATGCATCCCAGGACAGGGATGGCCCTCCTGGCTGCCAGGGCACTGCTGGCTCAGATTCAACTTGCCATCGGCCAGTATCCTCCAGATCCATTTCTGCAGAGCTCCTCTCCAGCCTCTCATTTCCCAGCCTGTTTGTACATCCAGGATTGCCCCATCCCATGTGCAGAACCCAGCACTTGCCCTTGTTAAATTTCATATGGCTGGTGATTGCCCAGCCCTCTCATTTGTTTAGATCTCACTGCAGAGGCCCCCTGCCTTTGAGGAAGTCAACGGCTCCTCCTAACTTTGTTTTATCAGCAAACTTAGCATACCTTTGAGTTCTGTGTCCAGTAAGTTTATGAAGACAGTGTTGGAAAGCATTTCTTTCTCAAGGGACATAGACCTTCCCAGGCATCTGCAAGAGACCTGTACACACAACCTTCCTTCCCCTTTCTATACCAGCCTGGATTAGCTGCCATGGCAGCATGTTCAAGTGGTTCTATGTAACTGCTGAAAGCAAACACACCATTCAGATTGGTAAACAATTACCTGGCAGAACTCTGTTATGATTACATGGCGTGATCTGGTTCTGATCAGGCACCCCCCACCCTAAGCAATCTCTCAGGCACCTCCCCCTTTTGGCTTTGGCTCGACTCGTGGACTTGTTGAGGCACAAGTCAGTATCATTCCCTCTGAGGATTATACACTCATGATTTCTGCCACATTCTGGTCACTTCTCTGCATTGACAGCTTTATACTTAAACAAGGTACAGCTCTGTGCAATATCTAATAACTCTAGGAAGGAAAAAGGGTTTTCCTACCACTCATAGGGACAGCAGGACAAATGCACCAACTTCTGCATTCTTTCTGTGGAAGGAATCTCAGACAAAAGGACAACAGCAGGGTTATGTGGCAGGCTTAGATAAGGGCTATGTCCCATCCACTTCTCTCCTCATGCTGCCAAGTCCTTGGTAAAGCACTCCATTAGTACATAAATGTGTGTGTGAGAATAAGGAAGTTTGGGAAGGCAGTGTTGTTGGTAACTTCGTGTGTGGACCATGACTGACTAGTTAGGGTCATATGGTCCATAGTTCAAGAATTATACTATCTGCAGGGCAGGCAGGTAACCTGAAATCAGGAAAGTCTCTCTGCTGTCATGAAAGGAGACATTATGTGTGGTGAAAAGGAGCAGAATACCTGGATAGGAGAAGGTGAACTTGATAAATATAGTGGCTCATGGCAATTGAGCCACTTGAAAGTGAGAAAACACTGAAGCACCCTGTGCAGACATCCTATACTGGCTTGCTAACTTGGCTATAGGCATACCTTTTAAAGTGGTAAAATGTGAAAGCATGTTCCTCAGTTTTTCTGCAGAGAGGAAGTTTAACTCTTGTCCAGGCACAGCACTAGCTAACAAAGGCTCCTGGCCATGGCAAGGCTGGAGTTCTCTATGGTTCATGCTACCTTTCTTTGTTCATGCCTGGCCCTCTGCAAAGGTGAGATTAATTTTGACTATACCTAAAGCCTGGTATACAGAGAAAGGCAGGTCTGCTCTGTTGCTGTGGAACCCGAGGGGTTCTCGGGGGACAAGGCCGTGGGAGAGAGAGGGATTTTGACTCTATGTTTTAGAAGGCTGGTTTATTATATTATGATATATATTATATTAAAATACTATATTAAAGCTATACTAAAAAGGATAGAGAGAAAAGATCCATCAGAAGGCTTGCAAGAATAGAAAAGGAATCTATAACAAAGTCCTGTGACTGCTCAGAGAGTCCACACAGCTGGATCATGATTGGTCATCAAGTAGAAACAATCCACATGGACCAATGTGGTTGCACCTGTTGCATTCCACAGCAGCAGATAATTATTGTTGACATTTCTTTCTTGAGGCTCCTCAGCTTCTCAGGGGAAAAATCCTGACAATACGATTTTTCATAAAATATCATAACTACACTGCTCTTCTCCTGTGCATGAGTATGGATCAGGTAGGACATGCTGGAACCCTCCCCTTTGCCTACACATCTGATGGAGATGGAGGATGGCCTTAATGTGGGTTCACTGCCCCTCAGTTTCAGGACAGAGCCTGAAGGACAGCAAAAAAAGAGATCTAGATTATACAAAGCACACTGGCGTGATCACAGGAGATATCTGTTGGGAGAATACCACATAACAAAGTTTGGCAAGAAGGAGTGCATGTGTTGGCTATAATTTGCCAGGGACAAACTCTCTGCACACTTTAGGGGCAGGAACACTGAAGGAGCTTGGTGTACCACTCTGAAAGAGGCACAAAATAAAAGGTGGATCAGCATGGACATGTTGCAGTCATACTCTGTTCAAAACAATGCAGCTAATGACATCAGAGGAATGACCAAGTGCTGAATTTTGCTTCAATAACTCAAAATCACATTACTTTTCATGCTCTGTGTGTGCTAATAAGTAAAAACTTGCACATGCTTTTTATGTGTGACTAAAGCCACTAAAATTCCGCCGAAACATTAAATTATGTCAGTTGCAGCTTTACATTTTCTCCTTCCTCAAAGAAAACAATATAAATATAGCATCATTGGGGAAGAGGAACAGAGGGGGCTCCACCTTTGTGTCCTGGGACAGTTGATGGGCTGTACCTATCTCCTTTCCCATAGGGACACCTATGCTCATTGGCTGGGACTTGAATACTTGGCCATACTGAGTGCTTCTGCAGGAAATTCAGAAGGCAAGCTCATGTTTGTGGTCAAACTTGCAGTACTATACAGTCATCTTGCAATTTAATGTATTTGTTACTGGCTCTATCATTTATATTTCATGTATTCATGATAGCTTCTGCAGAGAGTATATCAGCAGCAATACAGTAAGAACCTGCGTTTCTCTTGCTCAATAAACGACGCTATTTTGCACCTGGACATGAGAGATATTGAATGTGACTGGACTTCTAGGCTGGCTGTGAGATTCCTTTGGGCACGACCTGGCTTGGAGTGCATTACATTATTTGTGAATCCATAATCCTGGCAGTTCTTATTGAACATGACCACACTTACAGTGCCACACTGGCTCTCCATTTCTGTTGCTTAGTGCTGAACTGGCTGTAACTCAGAATATAAGCCCAGTGATGCCCAGCCACTCTGACATCTGAGGACCAGCTGGAACGCAAGGGGGTTTATTTTCTAACAAATTTTCCTCCTCTTAACACAAAAGTAAAAGTTATCCTTACTCTTAACGCAAGAATGTCTGCAGCAGCAGAGTTTACTGAACCTTGCATAGTATAAAAGCTTGTGTTTGTAGACTGCAAAGACCTGTGGGATAGTTCATATGCTTCTTCCAAAGCATGAGATGGACACCACTGTGGGCTTTGCCAAGGCCAGGGCACTGGACTGACTCTGGCAAATGATATGTGCATCTGTGCGCTGTTAAAAGAGATAGAATGGGATAGCCAGAATAATCAGTTTAATTAAATGCTTTACATCTATAATTTGTCTGATTTTAGAGCATATTAAATTGAAATTAAATTTCCAATACATTATTACAGGAACATATTCTCTTTCCTTTATGTCCCATTACAGCTGTGATTAATATATTCAAAAGTATACATTACACTGTCACAATAATGAACAAAGCTAAATGAATATAAATATCTGCAGTAAAATTCAATGAAGTCCTGTGGTGCAATGGTAATGTTAGTCATTTTTGCATGAATAAATCGAAGTGGAGTGTGAAATTCCATAACTCTGCTGTGAAGCAAAGTCTCCAGCTGGCATGGACCATCACGTCTTTGCAGGACTAGTCTGTTGTAAATATTTATTGCCACTATTTTAATGCTTAGTCACAAAATAAACCTTTTATTCTTCTGGGTGATTGCCTATCTGCACTGTGTTCCATTTTTGTTCTTTTCTGGAAATGAAAGATACGATTCTGACAGTGTGAACTTTGGATATAAAAATCAACAGAGAAACACTTGCTCTAGTCTCCTGCAACAACTGATTCAGCACTTGTGGTGATTGCTGAGAATCTACTGACATTGAATTGTATTAGCCAGATTCATTGACTTTTTAAGAGCAGAGAACAGTATTATTTGGTTTCAGCTCCTTTCATAGCACAGACACCATATCAAATGAATTGATTACTAAAATAAAAACATCAGCAACCTGTAATCACTATTCTCTTGATTACTTGAGAATTCTCTTAATTACTAGACTAAGGGGTCCTTTACTATACAAGTCTTCTCCAGTGCAAACAAATAGAGAGCATAAACAGGACAGCTCTTATTCTGATGGAGAAGTATAACATACAGGGCAAGACAGGCTTTTCAAACTTTTGTCCAATCTTGCAATGCATTTCCAAAGCCTTTGTGATGTAGAATGCAAATTCTGAACAGGTATATAAATTTTCTAGTACTTTCATTACAAATGAGTTCAGGTGCGCTAGCAATGTTACTATACTGATGTGTATTTGTAAAATTGGAGAATCATGCAGTTTGGGAGGGATGTCTAGACCTTGTCTGGAACAATGTCCTGCTTAAAGCAGGGTCTGCTAGAGTGGATAATTGAGGGTAGTTCCTGCCCGTACAAAGATTACCTTACACCAGTGCACTGAAACTTGTATTCAGACGTTATTTGCCACGAACCTTGATCCTTTTTCTAAGTCACCTCTTGCCAGGTAAGGAAGTCCTGATTAAAAAGAAGAATGGTTTAGGTCTGTTAACCTTTCAGATGCAATCCCCACATCTTTCTGACAGATTCCCAGTGCATGTTAAAATGACATAAAGTATCTCCAGTGCATTTCTAAATGTGCTATTAAGGGTACCTTTGGCATTAAGGAATCCTGAGGTGCCCCAAAGGCAACTTTGTACCTCTCTTTGCTATCCCCACCACGGGGAGTTGTCAAGATTACTTTGGGGTTGGAAGAGTAAACCAGGAGTGTCATTCACTCCATGATCAGTTGTAAGATCTGTAGTTTTTCTGCTTTTGTGGAAGCGTTCTAGCTTGTTCGGGGGCTTGTTTGACCTCAGGTAGCTTCTGGAAGAAGGGGAAGCCATTGGTTGCTGCCTTCCAGGGAGTGCCTGGAACAAGGCCAGAAAGTCTCCCTAGCCATGTCAATTGTACACCTCGAGATCCCCTGCAATCCAGGCTTACTAGACTGAAGAATTCAACATGACAAATATTGCTGAGACAGTAGGTCACAGACAGAGCCCTACTGCCAGGCCATGGGGCTGCACGAACAAATTCTTTGAACTTAAAAATACCCACTTGCCTGAATCCCAGGTGAAATGCTCTCTAAAGCAGCAACTGAGCATTTTGTACCGATAGGAGGCTTTAACAATTCTTGGATAAAAGCCATAAGTAGGAGCAAAAAAGGTCACATTTCTACATCATGGCTGAAAAGTCTTCATACAAAAGGAATATGCACATTCTTCTAGGAATTTGGAGACAGTAGAAAATGTTTCTTAGTATTTACCTGGCAGATTATGAGGAGGAGATAGAAAGTTCCTGTGCTAACCATGGTTTTGACAAATAAAAGGACATTGTCCTACTTAGAGTTCAAATAAAGTTTCAGTTAAGTGTTTTGCTCTTTTCTGTGTACTTCTGTGCTGCTGTCTTTGGCAGGTTATGCTTGAGCCAATTTTTTTTTTTTCTTCTTTTTTGAGACATTCACTATTTCTATTTTTGAAAATAAAGTTGTGAAAACTATGTCAATGTCAAATACTGGGTAAAACCTGCTAGAAGTGACAGTATCAGAATGTGGTTTTACAGGCTTGTATAATATTTGGAGGTGATAAAAAACAAGAATAAAAATTCCTTTTGTGATATGTTTATTCTTTATAAACGTGAGTTTTCTTTGTTCAGCATAGATTCTTGAAGGACTTCAGCAATCCCACTAGAAATCTGATTTTTATTAGCATTTTAGAAGAAATACTAAAATTTGTCTGGAGAACTTTGGAACATAGCTTCACTTTACTCATCCACAGTAATGTCTGATCTTTTAAAATGAAATGATAATTTAGCCCAAACTGACTAAATGTAATGACAGGGATGGTATTGTGGTCATTTGCATGCTGATGTCTGATGGTACTGTTAAGATACTTAACAGGTAGCTTTAAGTCATTGCTCCTTTGTAATACATGTATTGATCCATGAATTCAATAGTTCTGGTCCTAAGACCTGGATTTGACAACCAGAGGGTTTTGGTTTATGTTGTGATCAGTGCAACTACTGTTGCTATTTTCAGGAAAATGGAAGTTTAATTTACAGCAAAAGCAGGTTTCTTTACATTACTGTATGCTGGCTTTCCCTAGTACCACATCTGCAATTTCTGCTGACTCTGCCAACATATTCAAGTGCAAGAGCAGCAAGCAGGCAGAGGACCCTCAGTGTATGGGCATGAACTGAGGAAACCTTCACAGTCAAGCCGTTCTTCACAATTGTATTTCTGTTACCTGTCCATTAATTTATTTCCAAAATGCACCATATATATATAAAAAATACTCTTACTATTTTCAGGGTATATCAAAAGTGACATCAACTCACTTAAAAATCTTAATTGTGGGGAGAAACGAGATTTTGAACAGCTGAGCTACCTCACTTTAAAATCCCAGCAATAGGAAATATTCTTATTAATTAATGCTTTGTCTTATCTCTGAATAATTTACAATGTTACTTGTGCCACTGTCAGAATGGCTTACTGATCAGAATTATGCACCATTTTGAGTCCTGAGGAAGTGCTAGTGAGTTTTTGCAGCAATTCCCAGGCTGGCTGTGTCTAGATCCTTGCTTATACTTTTTAATGCCAGGCCTGGACCTAATTCTTCAGCCTCAGGGAGTATGTACTGGAGAATTTTAATTAGAAAATAGGGAAGAAAGTTAAAAATATTGCATTTCAAAGAAATAAAATGACTGGATATCTGTATCAAGGTAGTGCTCTATTTGTAGTATGAAGAGTCAAGGAATCTGAATGAGAAGAAATGGAGAATGCTCAGTTAGATCATAGAATAGCAATAAACAAATAGTCTGAATTTAATTAAACTACAGATATTTAGGTTAAAATGTAAAAGACTGTAAGAGCAGTATATACATTACTGAAATGCCCTAAGATCACTGTGCCTCAAAACACACCACAGATTTACATTCTTCTGGAAGATTTATAAAAAATGCATTTTTAAAAGAAGAATTCAGAAGATGACTATGATTTTTTTGAAAACTAACAAGAACCAAGGAGAAACCTTGCCTGACACAGGAGAACATATAGCAAACGCTTCACAGGGACAGACAATGATTATAAAGTCCAACTCTTAGCCCTGCACAAGACACCCCAAGAGCCACACCCTGTGCTTGGGAGCATTGTCCAGCACTTGAACCCTGTCAGGCTGGTGCTGTGACCCCTTCCCTGGGGAGCCTCTTCCAGTGCCCAACCACCCTCTGGATGAAGAATCTTTTGCTAATATCCAACCTAACCCTCTCCTGACACAGCTTCAGGCCATTCCCTCGTGTCCTGTCACTGTCACCACAGAGAGGAGATCAGTGCCTGCTCCTCCTCATCCCCTCAGAGGAAGTTGTAACTGCAGTGAGGTCTCCCCTCGGTGTCTTTTTCTCCAGGCTGAACAGACCGAGTGTCCCAGCTGCTCCCCATATGGCTTCCCCTCCATGCCCTTCACCATTGTCACTGCCCTCCTTTGGACACTCTCTAACAGCTCAATGTCTTTTTTATATTGCAGTGACCAAAACTGCACACAATATTCAAGGTGAGGCCGCACTCTGCAGAGCAGAGTGGAACAACCACCTCCTTTGACTGGCTTGACAGATTACATGTATTTAAATGATGGATAAACTAGAATATTAGTGACTTCACTTCTCAAGTTACTGTTGAATGTTGTAACTTTGGACATTGAAATAATTTGTGGTGATTTCCTTATTGATTTCCTCTGAAGCATGATTGTAATATTAGACACACAATTTTTCCAAGATTTCTGAAAACTGCAATAGAGAAATATTCTCACATCAACTATAAGAGCAAATAAAAGGAAATATAGAAACCACTCAAACAAAACAAAACAAAACACCCCAACAAAATAAACAAACCAAAAAGAATACTAACCAATGGTAAATCTATATGCCAGGAAATAAATTTTCCTATAATCCTTCAAAGACAAGCATTTCTAAATTTCATAGAATCATATAATAATTTGGGTTGGAGAGGACCTCTGAAGGTCCTTTTGGACTTATCTGGTCCAAAACCACACAATAAGCAGGGACATTTTTAACTTTTTGACCAGGTTGCTTGGAGTCCAATTCAACCTGACCTTGAATGTTTCCAGGGATGAGACATCCAACATGACTCTGGGCACCCTGTTCCAGTGTTTTACCACCCTCATTGTAAATATTTCTTCCTTGTATCTACTCTGAATCTATCCTCTTTTGGTTTAAAATCATTACCTCTTGTCCTATCAGAACGGACCCTGCTAAAAAGTATGTCCTCAATTTTTTGAAAATTGCATCCAAACTACTGCAAATTATTTTAGAGCAAATTAATTACTAGCTTTTCTTTATTTAGATAGTCCATTTCAAATTGTTAAATAAATTCACAATGCAATCTGTAGTTCACAGCTACCAAATTGAGATTAGATCACATCACAAGGTGATGATCACATTCCTTGGTTAAAAAATGGAAGCAGAAAGTACAACTTTTTGTATTTTAGGGGTCTCCATCTATTATTTACTATAGACTTCATGTACAAATAGAAACTTAAAATATTTTTTACATATGGCATATCCTAACAAAGTTACTTTATCTACCTACTAAACCATTAAGTGTCTACCTGGAAGTGAAGTGCATGTCAGAAAAAGAAAAGCTCAGAAAAATAATGATGGATATTATTTTTTTAATGTCATTTTCTCTTACCCATCACATGGGGAGAAGCTGTGGCTCTGTAATCACTGAAATATATGCTCTACATATTCAAACTTCACATGTTGAACTTGGCTCAAAAGACAAAGCAACATTTAGTGGAAAGATAACACTTAGGAATGTTCACACCCATTAGCTTAGAGAAAAACAATGATAGCATGAGTCCTATGCATTTTTCTGATGGTTTTTAGGCCTTTTACAGATCTGGAATTATGAAGCCTAACAATAACCTGAGAAATTGCATTACAATTTGTTTGTGGATCTGAGCTGGGAATCTAAGATGCAAAAATGAAGAAGTATTTATAGTAAAAGGCAGAAGTACCTATAAATTAGGTGTACAGCTTGTAAGTTTAAGGTACCTGGTGCTAAGAATGGGATTCAAAACCAGGCTAGATGCTTAGGCTCCCTTTAGCAATTCAGGGAGCTTTGCTATTCACAGCACCATCTGGTGAATGGATAGTGATGTAAAGATGCCGAAGGAAGTTTGGGAAGCCACCCTGGAGGTGGCTATGCCTCTCAGTTCAAAGAGCTGAGTGCTGTGGAAAGTCACCTAGAGGAACAGAGAAGTGGATATGTTCGATGTGGTCTTCACCTTTTCTCTTCAGATGGTGAAAATTCAAACTTCTTTTATTACCATGGAAAGACCAAACCATTGAAAGGAGGAAAATGTTTCCGATGAAGCTGTGCCACTGAGCAGAATGGAATGAAAGACTCACGTGGCTACTAGGAGAGTAAAGAAGAGCCTGACACTGTAGTTGGAACACTAGCTGGACTGGAGGATGCTGAAACACTGGTCTTCCTATCCATCCTATGGTAGACAGTTGCTAGAGAAAAATAAAAGGACTGAAATAGTTTACAGCACTGGAACAGAGGGCTAGGAGTCCTTACTCTTAAGGAAATTCCCTGGCCAATGCAACACAGAGTGATCTGACAGCCGTGGGTTGGGAGGGGTTTTCTGCATCTGTTTGTGTCCTGCTTTGTATATGTATTCATATTTTTTGAATCTGGCCCTAAGCAATTTGTCGATTACACAAAGCAATTTAATAGCAAAACTAATACATGCTTCTATTCCACGAGCAGAAACTGTAAATTCTGCACTCTTGGAAGGAATTTTAAAAGCCTGAGGCAGATTCAGCAATTTGTGTGATGTACCAAGGTGCAAATGCCACACAATCTAGTTACCTCTCCTAGTGGAGAAAGGGTTTTTGACAGTGGAAAAAGAGTTGTTTTTTTCCGTTGTTGGCCGCAATTGATTGCACACCCCAATGTAAGGTGGGGAAACCTTTTAAGTACCTGGGAAAGAGCTTTTCTTCTATCTGTATTCTAGATGTAGGTTTGGCTCAGCTCTGCTGGGGATTATTTGCCACACACTGCTTGCATCTTATTATATTAATGAATCATATATGTGCATCATGGGAGAAATTTGGATCCTAGTGGAGATTGGCAAGCATCCCACTGACTAAACAGCAGACATAGTTGAACCCAGTTGAGACTAAGGACACTAATGGATTCCTGTAGGGTATTTCTCAGCAAAAATGGCCTGCCCTGCTGCTGGCAAGCTTTTGAAACAAAGGAACCATTAGCTGTCCCATGAACTCTTTAAGTCCTTCAGGTAATGGATTTCACTTGAAATAGAAATAAACTGCTACTTTTATTTTTCAGCCAAAGCTAAAATGATACTTCTAAAAAAGTGAGAATAAATGTTCTTTTCTAAAGCAAAGAGCAAAACCAACCAGTCAGTTTTCTGAATGCAATCTGTGTGATTAATGTGTCTCGAAATACAGACATTTCTATAAAATATTAATCACTTCACTTCTGGACTGTATTAAATTACATTTAGCAATTCTGAAATTCCTTCCATATACTTTATGAGCAAATAATATTTATTAAAATTTTTCATCCTGTAAACCACTTCCTGCATAATTTTACTCTTTTTGTTAAAAAATCTGATTTGTTTGCCAGGCAAAATAGAAGTTCAAGGAACATCCTAGGAGAAGTGATCACTTTTGTGAGCAGGAATTCAAGGAGTGTACTTCCTTTTCTTTATAGCTATATTGCACAAAATTTTAGACATGTGACGGTTGAAGAGTAACAGATTTTTTAAAAACATTTTGCTTTTTAAAGGATATAATCATCGTAGCTTCTCTAATTTAAATTATTTACCTTGGAAAGTCTATATTAAAGTTATGAATACAGTTTAAATGCTTGATGCATCTCATAGCACCCAGAATGATTGAAATGTGTTTCATTTTCTGCTTTACTAAAAGGAAAAATTCCCCTAATAGCAAAAGTAATGTGGTGCCACATTAGTTGTTTGATGTAATAAGGTTTATAGTCCACAAATACATCTATCACTTGACATGATTGTTTTCCTCTCAGTCTTATTAAGATGAAACTTGGTAAAGAAGGATTAGATTATATGAAAACAAAATGGCAATAATGATACCTAATGTTTAGTAAATGCTGTATTTTCTCTTATTCACGTGTTCAGAGATAGAGAGGAGTGCCACACCTCTTTCATGTGCACAACAGATTCACTGTCAGACAAGGAAGAAGTTGGCAGGTTCATGAATACACTAAAGGAGGAGAGCAGCTGTTCAGCAACAAAACCTTCCTAGCAGAGCCTTTCAGCCAGTTGCTGGACCATTTGATGTGGTGCTTGTGAAAGTGGGTGCACGCACAAGTAACTGGAAAGGCAGGAACACAGGAAAAAAAGCTTGCAGTGGAAGCACTGATTGTCATGTTAGCTGCGTAAATATGTAACTTTTGTAAATGATAAGTATTTTAGGATTTTACATATGAAAGAAACCCGTTCATGCTTTTCAGACATCAGATGAGAAAAATGTCTACGTTGTTGTTTATTGGTTCCCATAAATGCATATGCACTTAAGTTGTTTCTACCCTATAGAGTAGTTGTCTTGACTGCAGTGTGTAAAATCTACAGATGGAAAATGGGAAGAATAGGCCTGTTATCCTGAATTGATACCAAAGAAGGGCAAAAGGAGAGAACTGCATATCTATTCAAGGCAATTATTATCTATTATGAAGACATGGCTGTTCTGCATTCTTCACGCAGGCTAAAGAGCCACGTACACTTTTCGTGAAAAAATAGAACACATGTGCAGGAACAATAGGTTTCTAGAGGATATATGCCATAGTTGTATTTCTTCCCTGTTGTCGAGCTCTAAAGCACATTCTTCACACCAAGGATTTAAATCCAAAGGTTTTGCATTTTTTTCTTCAAAATTTGGGCAGAAATTACCTTAATAAAAGAGATGTGTACACCATAATGTCAAAAATTCTATTACATGAATAAATTTTGATTTGCATTTAAATGTGCTCATATGAATCCATTAACTCATCTTACAATGACAACAAAAGATCTTTTTCCTGTTTATTGTAGGTGGATAATAACTTGGGCTTTTATTTGACAACACCTTTTAAGACATGCTTGCTTGACTGACTATTTTCATGCATATGTGTTTTAATGTAGCATGTAAAGTATTTGTCATAGGCATATAGAACCCATTTCAGAGTCATACCTCAGAATCCAAGTTTCAGAAGTAAATGTTTACTGTTTTATTAACTTACTATGAGCTCAGTCTGAACTCTCCTAATGTGTCTCACCTGACTGAATACCAGATTCCTAACACTGGGCAAAAGAATATAGCTCTGTATCTATTTAAGGCAATTAGCACCTATTAGGAGAATAATGGCTGTTCTGTGTTCTCCACACTGAAAAAGAATAGAAGAGCCACATAAAATTTTGGTGAAAAAACTCAAACACATATGCACAAACAGTAATTTCCAGAAGAGGTATTTGTTTGCCTTTGCCCAGGATTCTGTCTCCAAGCTTTGAGGCAAGATTCAGCTGCTCTTTCCAGCATACTTTTTTCCTAGCTCTCCCTTTACATGTGAGAAGGGGAGACATAAGCACCTGCAGTCCTATAACAGTAATTTGTCTTGGAACTCTTGCAAGCTTGGTAGTTGGTGAATATTCTTTCTGTGCATTAGATTAGCTATTTGAGATAATTTCTATATAAGTAAAATACCTTTACAAGAATAGTTGCAATAGTAAATCAGTATGATCAATGGTGTGATCACTTTGTAATTCTAATCTGTTGCTAAAATTAATGTCTTCCCTGTTCCTTCCCTTGGCATTTGTTGCCTTTAAATCTCTTCTGATGTTTGCAGTTTGGAGGAATCTTCTCTTCTTGTGATATTAAAAAAAGTACAGTCTCTGACAACATTTTATTAGCGAAGGAAAGGTGCTTACCTTATAAGAAAGACTGCTTTAAAACACAATGCTTAGTACTGTTTCTTTAGAAATGTTTTAGCATATTTTTCTCATAACATCTAAACTGTTACTATCTGATAGTACAATAACTTGGTTATTGAAATCACCTTGTTATGTTCAGAATTTGACCAGAAATATTGTAGTCAAAAGAAGCAATGTATTATTCATGCTTAGTTAGGTCAGCTGAACACATTTCAGCCTCACCGTGTTTGCAATCATCTTGACTAGTGTCATAATATTTTCCATCACCTCTCCCGAGGCACATTTAGCACCTTTTTTTTCCCCCCTTTTTAGAAAAAGAAATTCTCAATTATAGCTGTAAAGCAAACAGACAACTGAAATCCACCCATTTCCTAAAGCTCTATTATCCCTGAGGCATCTGAAACAAAAACATATCAATACTAATTACTTAGCAGAAAGCAATCAAGAAAACCTTCTCACTCTCAAATCTCTCTTCTCCCTGTACTCCTATAACCAATGTGCCTCTAAACAGGAAAGTCTGAGCTGTCTGAAAGCACACAGGGAGACATGGTGATAGCAAAAGCAAGCCTTCTTTATGACCTTGACCCCACGAGTCTTTTCTGGTATCTTCTTCTCACAGCCCTCTCCTGGTTCACCTGTGATAAGTGTAATCTCTTCTCAGCAGCTCCCAGTGCTTCAACTCACTGATTTCAACGAGCAAGCAAGCAACAGAAGAGGTGTTGTTCATACAAATCTATCCTTTCCCTTCATCACACTGATGTCTGTACTGAAATGAGGTATCTCCAGTAAGTCCATAGGAACTGGCACCCAGCCCCACAGCAGCACCCTCTGTGGGCTGCACAGGATGCTGGCCAGGCTGGCTGGGGGCTCCAGCAAAGGGTGCAGGGTGCTGTGGGTGCTTTGTGCTCTGCTGTGGCCAACACTTCCCTAAGGCTGGGCTAGAGCAGCCAGGGGCTTGGGACAGGAGGCAAAAGTGGCTCATTATAAATACAATAACAAACTGAAACAATCCTCTATTTCCTTCTCTGTTCCCTATGTTGAGCTAGGCAATCAGTCCTCAGTGTTTAGGTTTCATTAGTGTATATATATATATATATATATATGTAAGTGCTAAACCTACCCTGGAAGTTTTAGGGGTTTTTTTTCCCTTTATTTTCCTGAACTAATGAATACATGTAAGGTGTCTGGCTCATTTTCTTTTCCAGTTAATTTTTAAAAGAAGAATTATGGATTCAATATTTTTTCTCAATTTCCTTCTCATGCTCTGCTAGATCTTTCTGCACTCATTTGGGATTTTCCAGTCCCTGGAAGTCATGGGGTTCATACCAGCAGAGTAGAACACAGCAAGGCTTAGAAAAAAGCAGGCCTTTATAGCACAAATACTGAATGTGTGAATTATGTGAATGCTTGCTTTTGCATTAGCCTGGTTCATTTCAATCACTGATCATGCTCTTGATGTTTATTTTGAAATGGTAGATGATCCAAATTAATCGAAAATGGTGATCGGTGTAGTATTTAATTTAAAAAACAAATAAAATATGTGTTAAAAAAAAACACAACCCCAAAACCTGAACCCCCAAACTAGAACAAATGTGGAGAGGGAGAAAGGTAAAAAAAAGGTGAGTTTTTTACCTGTTCTTTGTTTTGTCATGTGTACTGATCAGAAAACTAGTAATGCTGATGAGCTTTCCCCTCAATGCCATGGAATTATGCAGTGATGTGGGTCTCTTAGTAAGTAAATGCATTTATCTACATGATTTATATTAGAGACCAAACAAGCTCCCCTTAATAATTTGATATGATGGTGTATTTATGCTTCTATTTTGCCCTCTCTTCCTTTATACAAATGTTTTTACATGGAACACAATGAATTAACATGAGCATAGACAGTAGAACAATTTCAAAATGTGTGAAGATTTTCTCCCAAAGAAGGTGCTGTAACACTGATTCTTAAACTTTATGCAAAACAGCGCCTTTCCCTTGGAGTGAGACAGACCTGGCAGCACTCCTGTTTAATGAGGGATGTTGGGGAAGAGGTCTGAAAAGCAGCTTGTAGTAAAATAATATGTGCAGATTTCATGTTCTGCAACCACCAACAGCACATTGATTTTTGGTTCAGTACACTGGTAAGATTGCTTGTTTTGCACTTCCAAGTGCTGCAATGAAAGCAGTGATGGAGGAGTGAGGGCAATTAAGAAAACGCTGTACCCATCAGAAGTGTGTGCACTGCTCATCTGACTTGTGGTTTGAAATCCACCAATTCCAGAAACATGAGGAGATATGCATTTGCCTCCCATCTGACTTCAGATCACCAGAACCAGAGGAAATTGATGTGCAGGCTACCAGAGATATACCAAGTGCTTACTTTATTTGTGTTTATAGTCAGCCCTTGAAGTATGAGGATATTTCTAAGGGCAAATCTGCTACAGGAAAAGGCTCAAATAACAACAGTCATTATAAATAACAAATGTTGCAAATCATTAATGACTTTCTTCTGAGTTTCTGAAGGTTTACTAAAATGTTTCTTTGAACTGCCTTTCTGTATAATTTACAAAACACTAACCTACCTAAATTATTAATAGTTTTTCATTATTATAGTTTATTTTTATACCTTCTGTGAGTTACTGTGCTCCCTGTATTCTACTCAGTCATTGAAAGGGCTTTTTGAAAGATTTCTTCTGATGAATATTCACAAATATTTCTGAACAATTTAAATAAAATTTTATATTAAAATACCTTGATGGAGTTGCTTTAATTTATCTTACTACTTCATTTGTGATATAAAATCTTTAAGTAGCCCTAGAAATCTAAATATTATGCTTTCATAAGGGCATACAAAAACTACCTGTTTTCTCATGAATTTGCAATTTTCTCACCACTTTCCCTTTGAAACTTTATAAACCTTGCATGTCTTTTTAATATGCATCTGACAAGATCTATGGGTGCATCTCTACCCAATGGTTTACATTAAACTGCAAAATTATAAATTTCATAGAGTCTAGGAAAAACACTGTGTCACTAATCTGCTTAGAACCCTGCTTGTTGGTTCATTGGACATAATTATTGACTTTTTGTAGCTTTATGCAAAATCAAGGGGTTTAATAAGCTCTGCAATACCATAGCAAGATGCCTACCGCAGCCTGACAGAACTTTTGTATGCTTCCTGGAATGCCACAAGCAAAGTGAGTTTCTGCACAGCAGTTTCCTCTGATGATGGTGATCTGATGTGAGGAAATCTATATGAAAATCAATTTCTGGCTTTACAGTCTTCCTGTGTCATATTAATTTTTGGAGGACTATTTAGGATCAGAGGAAGAAGAATTAGCTGATCTAATTCCACCTGAAAACCTGTTTTACTCTTTCAACAAGGAGTGCTTTTGGAGCTGGTGGTGTGTCTTACCAGGGTAACATCACAGGAAACCACTGGTGCCTGTTGCCTTTTGTCTGGCTGCTGTGCATCCTTGTGAAGAGAGTCCCTTCACACTCCCTGCAGCCAATGCTCCTGCAAGCTGTTTTCAACTGAGGCACTCCTCACTGGCCTTGCATGCTTCAGGGTTGAGCTTGCTGGGAAAAACTTCCTGCTATTCCCAAGCCTATTCACCTTGCTGAGGTTTTTTTAAAACTAAAATCAGGATCAAAGTAATTTCTACAATCAATTCCTGCATGACAGATCTCCTACATGATGGAGCTTTACCAAAATTCTCTGTTATTAACTGTTTATGGTAATTAATACCTAAGCAGAGTTTCAGAAGGATACAGATTTCCTTTAAATTTATGTTAAGCTAAGAAACCTCAAAAGTTTTTTTTGTCGTATGAACATAAGTTTTTGATTCTGGTAAAGTGATGTGGGACTTTAACACTCCAAGGTATCTATTTTCAACAACCTCCCCCCTCAAAAAACTCAAGATCAGGTAATTAAAATTAAAATTAAGTTCTGGTTTTATGCTTGTTTAGCTTGCTTTTCTGTCCTTTCTTTATTTTTTTAAACTAGCATGTGACTACAAAAACTCTTGAGCAAATGCTGCAATTACAATGTCAAATAATTTTACATTTTTTTAATGTGGACCTACCAAAGGTGAGTATTTCTACAAATATTCTCGTGTAATGCAGTGTCCATGCTAGGCTGTTCAGTCATATTTAACACAAAAATCTAACTAGCTTGTCTTAGCTAGTTAGAATTTTCTCAAAAATTCAAGTTAACAGGCAATGTGTCTTTAGAAAGGATCTGATGTTGTAAATCTTTTAATTTCCTAATTTTCAGATGTAAAACCTTAAGATGTGCGTACAGTATGTAAAATTACACAGAATGAACCATATTGTTATTAAATATTATTATTACAAATATAACAGTCAAAACCTGGACTGTGCCAAGAATGAGGTTGCTAGTAAAATATTAATTTGTTCCTTTGTATGCACACATATAAATGATCTTTAGTAATAAATGATGCACAGAATATACATTTCTGTGTGCACAGAGATAAGGTGTATGTGTATGACGACCACAGATGTCCTGTTGACTGTGGTGGATAGAATAGATTAGAACCTACTTACTTAGCTCTTTTATGCCTCACCTGCCACTGCCTGAGGAAACCCAGCTCCAGAGGCAGGAGCACAAAGCTCCTCAGCCCCATCCCTGTGGGGTTGGGGTTGACATACAGCTATGGAGGGCTCTGAGAGTGGGAGGGGGATTTCACCTCCTACAAGCCATGTGGGGACCCCTCCAAGTGCCTGTGCTGCCTTGGGTGGCTTAACCTGACTGCCAGGATGTCCAGTGCCTGGTGTGGCCTGCGAAGGAATGGCCTAGAGGGATTCCCCAGGTCTCCAGTGCCTGGTGTGGCCTGCGAAGGAATGGCCTAGAGGGATTCCCCAGGTGTCCAGTGCCTGGTGTGCCCTGTAAGGGAATGTCCTAGAGGGATTCCCCAGGTGTCCAGTGCCTGGTGTGCCCTGTGAGGGAATGTCCTAGAGGGATTCCCCAGGTGTCCAGTGCCTGGTGTGCCCTGTGAAGGAATGTCCTAGAGGGATTC
>VYZP01042755.1:2700-18129 GCA_013400635.1 Hypocryptadius cinnamomeus | reverse complement strand
CCTAGAGGGATTCCCCAGGTCTCCAGTGCCTGGTGTGGCCTGCGAAGGAATGGCCTAGAGGGATTCCCCAGGTGTCCAGTGCCTGGTGTGCCCTGTAAGGGAATGTCCTAGAGGGATTCCCCAGGTGTCCAGTGCCTGGTGTGCCCTGTGAGGGAATGTCCTAGAGGGATTCCCCAGGTCTCCAGTGCCTGGTGTGGCCTGCGAAGGAATGGCCTAGAGGGATTCCCCAGGTGTCCAGTGCCTGGTGTGCCCTGTAAGGGAATGTCCTAGAGGGATTCCCCAGGTGTCCAGTGCCTGGTGTGCCCTGTGAGGGAATGTCCTAGAGGGATTCCCCAGGTGTCCAGTGCCTGGTGTGCCCTGTGAAGGAATGTCCTAGAGGGATTCTCCAGGTGTCCAGTGCCTGGTGTGGCCTGTGAAGGAATGTCCTAGAGGGATTCCCCAGGTTTCCAGTGCCTGGTGTGCCCTGTGAGGAAATGTCCTAGAAGGATTCATTCCCAAGGTACCAGTGTGAAGGAATGTCCTATGCATTGTCCCACAAAGGTGGGCATTCCACCTGCTGGCTGCGAGCAGCCCCACTGCAGTGCTCTTATCTCTTTTTAATGATTAACAAACGAAAGAAGTGCTGTGTTACACCGGCTAAACCTGGGAAATGTTGTGAAAAGTTATAGGCAGCCGGGCAGGAGAGGAGCTGGGGGCACAGGGCTGACCAAACCAGCATTTTGGCATCTCTTAATTCCATCCCAGTCAACCGCCAATTTCCTTCCTCGGAGGCATCGCTGCTGGCTGTAGGCTTAGTGTAGGCCCCATCTTAGGCCGGTCCCCACCCGACAGAGCCGGTGGCCCGGGATCGAGCCCGTGGCCGCCTGCACACCTCGGAGCCACTCTCACGCTGGGGCGCGGCGGCGTCCCGGCCTGCGCCGCTGCCGGAGGCGGGACTCGAACCGCGGTCCCCCCGACTCCCGGCTCCCCGCGATACCCGCGCGGCCACCAGGGCACGAGCGGGCGCGCGCCGCGCGCGCCCCCGCACGGCCAGGGNCGCCGAGGAGCCGGATCCCGACGGCGCGAGGTGAGGGCAGGAATGCGGTCCCGTGGGAGCCGGCCCGGCCTGAAGCGGAGCGGCCGGCCCGGCAGGCGGAAGGGGAGCGGGGGGAGGAGGTGGCTGCAGCCCGGCGAGCCGGCGCGGCGGCCGCTGGCTGTAACCAGTTCGGAGGGTTGGGGCCGCGTGGGGAGCGGGCACCGGCCCCGCGCCCCCCGCCCGGCCCCCTCGGCCCCGCCGCGCCGCGGAGGGCAGGCGGGAAGGGCAGGGAGCGGGGTGCCTGGTCCCAGACAGGTGATGAAGGCCTGAGCAATGGGAGGGTCTGAGCCTGCTGTACGAGGCTGCCAGCTGGTCACGGCTCTCTAGGGAAGGAGGAAGGCAGGAAGGGGAGCTTCCCTGCTCCTCTCTTCTTCCTTCCTCATTCCCTTCTGTCTAGTCCTTTAGCTTCCTTTAGCTTCCTCCCTTCTTCCATTCCAAATGCCTTTCCCCCCTTTTCTCTTTTCTCTGTACTTATTTTCCTCTTCATTACCCCTAATACTCATTCACGCCTTCAATGCTCTTTTCTTCCTCTACTAAATTTGAACAGTTGTCCATTCCCGTCCTCCTTCCTTTCACCTTCAAATATTGCTCGATGTTAAATTTCAGAAAACTTCACTCTCCTAATGATGTGTGTGCATTTCTGTTTTTCCACCAGGTGGATTTTAAGGTTTTGGAATAGGGTAGCCAGTTGCAGTGTTGCAGCTTTCAAGCGTTTTGAATCCCTTCAACCAGCATAACCTTTAGACTTTCTCCACCCAAGGGAATCACCAGAGACATACAGATGCAATGCCATGGTGTTGTAGCTAAGGACATAAGAAGTATGAAACACTGCTTTAATTAAAAAAAGAAGCAGGGCTATATAGTTATAAAAGGAAGACATACTTGTCACCTTCTCCCCACAATACACCCCACCCCTCTGTACCCCCCTCTTTTGCTTTCTCCTGTATTGCTTTTGATATCAGCGTGGAATATTTCCTTAATAAGTAGGAGGGGAACGATTTTAATCTAGACCAAAATAGACCTGTGGGGGTATGTGTGTATTCTTTAGTTTAGTGTCATGCAGATAAACCGGTGGTTTTTTTTTTCCTTAATAAAGATCCTTGACAGAAATTTGAAAACTCTACACTGCAGAGTAAAAGCAGTAGAGAGGGAACAGCATTAGCTGGTCAATTGGACGTCCATTTTAAACCTGTGCATTGAAGCCAGTTGCAGCACTGATGCCTGTATACTTCTTTCATAAAGAATGAGGAGTTAATAGGTGGCATTTTTGTCAGTTGTGCTGTCTTACCTTCTGAAGAGTCTTCCGCATGACAGTTGTTTTCAGCAGTGACATCAGTGACCAGAGTTAACTGCCTTCTGATACTTATTTATAGTACATATCTAAAGTAAGGCCATTACAAATATTCACCCAAGTGCGTTTTTGTAAGGGGTTACTTTCATTTTTTGTGCTGCTTTGAAAATTATTTTTAAGAAGTGTTAAAATTCTTAAAATTCTATTTGTAGTACTCTACTAAAACTCTGTTACTAAAGCTCAGAAAGTATGATGCAAATGTAAGGGTTTTTTTAAAAGTCTGTAGTACTTAAAGTATGGGAAATTATTTAAGCATTTGTTACCTTATCACTAACTTGTTTCAGTGTAAGTTGCTTATAAGCATGGAACATAGTGAGCTGAAATAGCGTTTTTCCCCCGAAGTATCCCTATCTAAAGCAGCTGCCATTGTTGTAAAATTGTAAATAATTGCAACCAAATGCCTACCACTCCCTGGTATTGGACTTTACTTTAGCTAAGGTGTTGCATGTGTAGCATAATCCAATTAAATACTTTAGGCTCAGACTAAATTGTTTTTAAATGCTATATTTAGCACTAACAGAACCAAATGCTCCACATGTTTTTCAAGCTATGTGCTTTCCTAAAGCTGTAGGTGTTTTTTCCATGTGCAGACTTTGTAGAAAAGAAAAGCACTGATCATAGTAATAGATTGTTCTGTAACTTTCCCTTTTGGAACTTGTTATTTGAGTAGATAGTGCAAAAATAATTCCATTATGTTTAATAAAGATATTAGAAGGATGCTGACGCTATCTTAAGTCTTCCAAAAGTACTTTCTTGACACAAGATAAATCGCATGTACTGGCATCCTTCAGGAATATTTCACATAAAACTTCACGAAGCAGCCCTCATCACTCCGTTTAGTAGGCTGCTCCGCGGTGTGTCCTTAGGATTCTGTGCACAAGGCGTTCTTGGGGGGTGATGCTCCGTGACCTTCTCCGAGAGAGCGGCACTTAAGAAGCCCAACAGCCATCGCGGAGTACTGCTGGCCGGGCGAACTGCAAACAGCCCCGTTTGTGGCCATGACGTAGCCGTGCGAGCGAGCCCGCGGTGCATTCCTGCTCGGTGATAAGGCAGGAATGCTTTCCAGAGGGGCCTGCGTCCCGCGGCCGGGGAGGCGCTGCCGCCAGGGGGCTTTGTCCGCGCCGGGCCCGCGCCCCCCGCCCGCGCGGCCCGCAGCGAGCGCAGCGCCGATCAGGGGGTCCCGCTCACCCGGGAGTTCCGGATTAGCGCTCCCGGGGCTTTTTCCTCCCCTGGATCTGTGTTACGTCTCTCCTAATGGGCACACAAAATACTTAATCACTCTTTAATCACTCTTTGTTTGGTTGGTTCTTTTTTTCTTTTCTGCTCTGAGAATTTTTAGCCTAAAGGTCAGTGTAAGCGAGCTGGAAGAGTATTTATTCCATTTTACAGATTATTGTTTGAACCATCTCATCCCTTCCTTGTATTTACAGATTTGGTGAAGTATTTAAAGAAAAACGAGTTTATAATTCCTCATAAAATCTGAAACAATTGTAAAGTTATTTTGAATTTGCATGTCAACTGTGTTTTTCTAGTACATCTATTGGAAAACAAAGTAATTAATCTGTGGCTAGTTCTGCACATTACATTTTGTGGTAAATAAGAGTTGTTTCTTTGGCTTTGAGTTAAAATTCCCACGCATTTTTGCAGTTCTGCATCAGTTGACATTCAAACGTGACAGAAGAATGTTTGCATTTGAAAAAGCAAAACCAATACCTGCATGCACAATTTTTGGAAAAGTATATACAGTTGCATTTTGGCATTTATTTATTTAAGTTGGCTAATTTTTATGCAGAATATTATTTGCTGCTTATATATGCCGTTTCCCTTTCTCATTTAGTGATTATAAAAAGGAGTTAAGCAGTGTTGTTTAACACAGGTAGAAATGACACATATAGCTTGTACAAGGTCAAACAACAAACTAAGCTTTATGGTGTTGAGTCCTGGATTCTATACTGCAGTTGCTCACGAAGCAAAATAATACGAAACGATCCAGATCTGTGGATCAGTAAAATTAGTTGTAGTTGCCCATACCAGGATGTAAATTTTTCTTGTTTTTTTCTCCCAGGAAATGCATTTTAGCACTTTTTCTGTCCTTACTTTGATCCCTCCTTCTTTGTCTGCTTCCTTTTCTTTCTTCTATTTTTATAAGTTTTTTTATGGTTTCCCTTTGTAAAATTTCTGCATTAGTTCTTTTGTGTTTTTCCTGAGTATCTCCACAAATAAGCCTGATCGGGAGACTTGCCCTGAGCAACTTGTCTGACCACTCTGCATGTTTTTAGTTGGAGCTTATCCTGTGCAAAAAGAATTAAGAATTTATTTCTTCTGTAATCTTGCACTTTCCTTCCCTGTTAAAATACAGGCTTTGAAACGATATTGAATGCTTTCAGATAGTCAAAAATCTGAAAATAAGTAACTTGAGAGGCCTGAGTTCAGAATACTGCTGTGCTAGTAATTTGAACCTTTACACTCTACCTTTTTATTGTACCTTGATTTAATTTATGTAGGTTGGTTTCGTTTTTCTCTTGTTTGTTTGGGTTGTTTTTGTGGAGAGCAATAATAATAATAGATGCCCTGGGACTGCTAGATTCCACCTAAAGAATGATGTTTTGAGTTCAGAAATAATATTTAGGCTCTGATTTAATTTTGAGTAATACATAGACAGTCTTCGGTGTATTATTAGTAGAAGACATTTATTGAGCTTAGTAGGAACTAAGAGCTTTGAACTTCTGGTTTTAAACAGTTTTTCGTTGCCTTATAACATGAAGTTGGACAGTTGAGGTTTCTCTCTTTTTTATTTTTAATACATTGATTACTTTGCTTTTGTATGGCGAGAATTATCTAGGCTAAGAGCTCCTTTAGGGATTACAGTTGGCTGTCATACTAACCAAGTCTGAAATGAACAGCAGTTGGAGTCATCCATTCTCATCCTTCATTTCCCTAGCATCATTAATCAGCATACCACTTCAACTGAATTTCTTTTCAGCCAGAGGATCACTGTTGTCCCTTGCTGTCTTGCTGTTGCTTGGTTGAGCTTAATTTCTGATAAGCAATCTGAATAATGTTTTTTCTCATGTTGGCTGATACTTGGGTAATTGTTTTATCAATTTACCATTATTTATCAATAAGATTTCAAGTATGGTTAGTTAAGGTTACCAGCACTCGTGAAGGCAAGAATATTGGTGTGTTTGTAAAGTGGGCAGGACACATTGTGTTAGGACCTCAACAGACTTAAGTGATTTGAAATTGTTGATAAGGTGACATTGGTATACTTTGGTTTCATTTCTAAAAAAGATTTTCACCTGAAGGGAAGATTTCTTATGCTTGTTTGAGAGAAAAAGATAGCTCCTGGTAAATACTGAATGAGAAATAAGAATGTTATGTTAAGGTATCAACATTTTTTTTTCTAACTGGTTATTAGAAGGGAAAACAGTGGAATTCTTACTCTGTTTTGGGTAGGGGTGTAGTTACTGTTGTGCTGATAGATCTCAGACGTTAAGTACTGCAGTAAGTTTTCCAATGCCAGGTTTTGGTTCTCAAAAAGTATGAAGTGAGGAATGACTTGGTATAAAAACTTGGTGTCAGTAGTAACTTGAATCTGTAGCTGTAACTTTCTTGGAATCACGATCTGTGTGTTTTGAGTGCACAACACTTTCAAACTCATCCTCCAGACCATTTCAGTGACACCTAATGTGTTTGAATTTACTTGGTGAAGTTACAGTAAGTTTCTTTTGGTGTATTTGTATACCTTGTAAAGCAGACTAGGCTGTGATGGGCCTTTTATTCACATGTGCTTCTTTTTGCTTGGCTAGGTAATTTACAAACACACTTGCAAGAGTATGCTGATTGAAACTAACCCCAGAAAGTACTGATCCATAAAGTGTTGTGTCTAGGCAACACTACAGAGTGAGTAAAGGACTTGTGGAAAACACTCTTTATTTTCCCTGTTGGCAGACTGCTTAAATAGTTGATGGTCATAAGCAATTCTGTGGACTCTTTTAGACAACATTTTTGCTTCAGCCATGTTAGGTCTAAAACATTTGTAGGTTCAGAAAGCAATTTTGGAGGGTATTGAGAAATACTCAAGGTTATTTATCTGTAAGTGATTTTCTTGACTGTGGATTCATCTACAAGTTCCTGTGCAGCCACAATTACTTAATACTGATAGATGATTAATTCTTGAAGTATTTATTACTTGCTAATAATATGGCATTCTATTCTAGTGTCTAGAATTCAGCTTGGAAGACTTTGGGAAACATGTATTTGTAAATAGGGCTTCCTCTGGTGTCTTAATGTTTCTGACTGATGTTGTGGGGGCCTCTGTTTGAGCTTTCTCTTGAGGCAAGGCCCCTCAAGCCTCAGATGCATTCTTGCAAGTGGAGACACTTTTCTCTCACTGTCTGCTCTTCCACATACTCTGAGCTCTTCAGAGTCCCATTGTGTTCCTCATGAGCAAGTATCTGCTCTGCTTAGCTGGCTGTGGATGTAGAGGAGTGCCACAGCTTGGAGGTCAGGGCAGGGAACAGGACTTAGCGCCTGTCTGCTCTATCAAGTGATAGAATTTAGACTGAAGCTCAGCCAGGCCTCATGCAGGACTGATAGACTGTTGCCTATTGATTTTGGTGTTGTTTGGTACCACCCGATTAGTTACTGTTGTGTTGGTATATTGTTCATGAGTAGTACCATCCTTTTTTGTCCAAAAGAAAATTTACTAGACCAAAGTGAATATTATTCTCAAAGCAAAGTGAAGCTATTAAGAATATAATTGTAAATGGCAAAACAAGAAATAGCTCTGTTGTTTTGATGTAGTATTTAGCACATATACAGCATGGTGCTGCATCTTGCTTGACAATGACATCTTTCCTTAGTTGAAAATGGCTTACATAATATTCCAGTGCAAGTGCCTCAAGTTCCTTTCCTGTTTGCATCATGGTGTGTGTATCACTGGCGTGGCAAAGTCTGGGTTTTGTGTGGATGCAAAGGGAAGAACAATGGAAGAGAGTTCTGGTTTTGATTACTTTATAGTAGTATCCCTGCAGTGAGATCAGCACTTAAAAGGGTTATATTAAAAATTTATACCCTAGTTGAGAATTAAAAATCTTCAAATGCAATTATAGTTTCAATTGCCTATTTGTCACAGTTTGTGAGTCCTTTTAATTTAGAAGTGGTGTACTACAGGTAAAAGGGTTTTGAGGTACACTGTACCTTTTTCCTGTTAATAGAATATATATACATAGACATACGTTTGTTTCATATGTTTTGTACTTATGACTGTACCAACTTAATTTTGCAAACCTATGTTCTAAATACTTTAAAATTCCAAATTATTCTACAAGTGATTAGTGATTTTTATAGCTCATATTTTGTATGTTTTCTGAGAAACTACATTAATTTTTTTTCATAACAGGCTTCTGCAACCTAGGTATTGTTGAAGTATCAAGTTGAAATTCAAATCACAATCACTTATGAACTCTGCCCTCTCTCAAATATTAATAGGTGTGCGTACAGGACTGAAACCCTCCAAATTTAGACAAAGACCAGCTTGGGTTTTGATTATGGGTTTAAAATAAGGAAAACAATCCTCATGCATAGGTGAGGTGTTGTACCTTCTCTGATTGCTGCTTCTTCCTTCATAAACTTGAAACTTTTAAAGGTTCTTCTTTTTTGTTTTCAGATCCCTCAGGGAAGGACTTACTGAAGGGCACTGTTTAGATGTGTGACATTACTGCAGGAAGATCGCAGCAGGAGAGTCATCTTGCTTTGCACCTCTTTCCTAAGGGTAAGTTTGGGCTTTAGGCCTTTATAATGTGTTTAAAGGTGGTTGAATAAATACAAACTGCTACCTTATTTTCTTTATAACTACGCTTGGAAATCTAAAAGTCTGTAGAGACAAGGTCCTACAGTGCATCTGTAGATGGTCAGAGGTTCTTCCTGCAGTGATGTCAGATGCTTTGTATTATTTTCAATCCTGAGATTGAAATTAGTTGGGGAAATCAAGCACCCCCTCCTTTGAATCTGTAACAATGGTGGGGGGGAGGGTTAGATGAATTGTAGTGTTTACAATTTGTTATAATTGAATTAGGCAGATTGAACTAAGATAATGGAACTAATTTACAATGAATTTCCAGTGTGCATGCTTTAAAACAGTACAAAATGATAAAGTAAATTTACATTAGTGGTATAGTGAAATGGAAGATCTTCCATTTGGGGAACAATTTAATGATGATTACATATTAAATGTGAAGCCATTATAATGTCAGATTTTTACCAGTTTTATTACTTAATGAACACAGATTTTGTTCTGTGACTTTGTACAATCAGTGCAAAGTAGGAACTGTATTTTAAAAAAACCCAAAAACAAACCCATGCTGGTTTTAAGTATCTTTAGTGATTCAGCTTCTACTATGGTTAAAATATTTCATGTCAGAACTTTAATGAGAGACTGATGTGTTTGTTCTCCCTTTGTCAGCGTTCCCCTTCATGTTACTTTTTGTACTTACTTGCTTAAAAATGTATCAATTTAACAAAACATTTTGTAGATGGAGGAGGAACAACTTTTGCTACTGAGGATGTGGAGTATCTGAAAGTATTGATTGTTTCTTATAAACTAATTGCAAATTGACAATGTCTTCCTGATGAAATGAAGTAATCATGTGGATGAAGATTTTTGTGTTCTAGTTTAGTCCACATGAAATCTGTATTGTGCTGTGGCAAACAGAAAACATTTTATAGTGGAAGTGCTGACTGAATTTCTCATTCTAGCAGTTTGAATGATGCTACTATGATAAGCTTTGCTTTAGAAAGAAAACACTGGGTTTATTTGTAGTAATATAAATACTGCTTGTAAAGGATGTTATTTTTGCTAAGTGTTTTTATTCCTGGAGCCATTTTCTGTTAGATCCAAATTCTGTGTTTTAAGAATATAGTAAACACAGTGGAAACAGTGAGAAGTAAAATTTAAAATACGACTTGTCTTTCTGAATGGGTCTTTGAGTAATCTGATTTAACTGAAAAAGAATTCTAAAATCTGGCATAAAAGGTTCACTTTTTGCAATATAAAAGCTCTTGAGTATAAAAATAAGGTGTTCCTCTTAATTTTGTAATGAAGTTGATACTTTCTTCCTAAAAAAAAGTACGTTTCTTTTCTATAATTTCCATAATGAACAGCTGGTTTTATGTATATAGTTTGTATTTTATATTTTGGTTAGTTAATTGTTGCTAAGAAGGACAAAGTACATCACACTAAAATTTCAGTATTGATGCTTGTTACACTTTCATTCTGATAAGGACTATTTATAGTTTGTTTAAGTACATTTGTGTTGTTACTCTGTACTCTACAAATGTAAAAGCAAATATGTTGAGCACAATAGTATCTGCCTTTCTTTTATAGTGCCATGTAACAGTTGCCTTTTTACCAAGAAAATTAGAAGTATTTTTATAAAAATATTTTCAGAGAGGATAGAACAGTGTAGGTTGGAAGAGACCTCTGGATGTCATCTTGTCCAGCCTCCCTGCTCAAGCAGGGTCACCTAGGGCAGGTTGCCAAGGTCTGTGTCCAGGTGTCTTTTGAATACCTTTAGTGCAGGAGCCTTTACAACTTCCCTGGGCAAACCAGGGCAGTGCTCAGTCACCCTCACAATAAAAAAAAGTGTTTCCTGATGTTCATATGGCATCTTCTGTATTTTAGTCTGTGCCCATTGCCTCCTGTCTGGTTCCTGGGCACCACTGAAAAGAGTCTGGCTCTGCCTCCTTTTCACCTTTCCTCCAAATATTTGTACACATTGATGAGATCTTCCCTGAGTCTTCTCTTTGCCAGGTTGAACAGTGCTAGCCTTTTCTTAAATGCGAGCTGCTGTGGTGCTTTAGCCCCTTGCTGCATTCTCCAATAGTTCTGTATCTCTCCTGTACTGTGGAGCTGGACACAGTGCATCAGGTGTGGGCTTGCCAGTGCTGCAAAGAGGGGAAGGTTAACCTGCCTTGACCTGCTGGCACTACTTTGTCTAATGCTGCCCAGGGTGCTCCTAGCCTTGTTTGCCACAGGTGCACACCGCTGGGTGGTGTTCGTGTCCACTGGGATCCCCAGGTCCCCCTCTGGACAGCTGCTCTTCAGGTGGCTGGCTCCAGCATATACTGCTACACGGGCTTATTCCTCCCTGCAGGCAGGACTGTATCATTTGCTCCTCCTAGTTTTTTCATCAGCAAACTTGCTGAGGATATGTTCTCCCCCATCATCCAAGTTATTAATGAAGATACTGAGCAGTATTGGACCCAGTGCTGGCCTGCCGAGTGCACTGCTGGTTACTGGCTCCCGAGTAGATTTCATGCCACTCATCACTATCTGCTGGAACCAGTCATTTGGGTATTCAATATTTTCTGTCTTCCTCATAATGTAATTGATTCAAAACCAGCAAATGCATTTCCATTTGCAGTATGCATGCAAGGAAAGTCTTCTGATTGATAACTGAGAGTTAGTGGTAATTGTTATACTTGATGACAGCTTCAATAAAGCCACTGGAACCTTGTAGTAATTCTGTAAAACTCTGAATGTAGATACAGTAGTTTTTGTTTCCAGTTAACAGAAGTTTGCTTTTTTCATAGAGACGGAAGGAATGAAACAACATTGTAGTCTTAAAATCTATACATGTCTTCCTCTTAGTATTTGTATGATCTTTGTGTTTTACTATAGAATTCATGTTCAAAATATTTCCTTAAAAGCAGTTTGCTTTTAGTATACAAATCAAGTAGTCTACTTCTGGATATAGGTAGCAGCTGAGGCATGTGGCCAACTGCCTGCTTTTACAGCTCCTTGTTTTGAAATTTCCTTTACTGCAACCAAGGCTCAAACCTACAAATGCACACAAAAGCAATGTTATTCTTACAGATGAGCATATCTAGTGAAGTTTGAGTGAATAGAAGTGCATGAATATTGGGTTGGGTTTAGAGTTTTTATATTGTATTTTTGCTTTTTAGTGCCCAATATTTGTAAGCTAAGGAGGAGAACAGTAATTTGGGGGTTTGGTTGTGGGTTTTCTTTTTTTTTAGAAGTATGCTGCTCAGCTATCAAAACAGCTGACAAACTACTACTAAACTGTGCCTAAAATCTGTATTTTAAAATCTATAGTATAAATATCATTAGCATTACTGAATTATGAATTTATGATCTCATTCAAAGTAGTTGTAGAATTTTCATACACACAGAAAACCAGGGTGATCAAGCACAAGTGCTTCTTAAAATCTCTTTTGCCTCATGAATATTACAAAGAAATACCTGCAATCTTGATTTTTTTCTTCTCTCTATTTTTTAGGAAGATGATGCTCCTTGTCCAGGATATCTGAGTTTCTCTTAATCACAAGCTGAATCAGGAACAACTGAAGGCAATTTCTGGAACCCTGGATATACAATTCAAATTTGTAGGAACCTTTTTCAGAATGAAAACCACATACAGTTACCTTGATAATTGCAAAAGGATGAGAGGAAAGTTATGATGGCAAAAAACAAAGAGCCACGCCCTCCATCTTATGCTGTTAGTGTTGTTGGACTGTCTGGAACTGAAAAGGATAAAGGCAATTGTGGAGTCGGAAAGTCATGTTTGTGCAATAGATTCGTTCGTTCAAAAGCAGATGAATATTATCCTGAGCATACCTCTGTGCTTAGCACAATTGACTTTGGAGGAAGAGTTGTTAACAATGATCACTTTTTGTACTGGGGTGACGTAACACAAAGCGGTGAGGATGGAATTGAGTGCAGAATTCATGTAATTGAGCAGACTGAGTTCATTGATGATCAGACTTTCTTGCCTCATCGGAGTACGAATCTACAACCGTACATAAAACGTGCAGCTGCCTCCAAACTGCAGTCCGCAGAAAAACTAATGTACATTTGCACAGATCAGCTAGGCTTGGAGCAAGACTTTGAGCAAAAACAAATGCCTGAAGGGAAATTAAACATAGATGGATTCTTATTGTGCATTGATGTAAGCCAAGGATGCAATAGGAAGTTTGATGATCAACTTAAATTTGTGAATAATCTTTATATCCAGCTCTCAAAATCTAAAAAACCCATAATAATAGCGGCAACAAAATGTGATGAATGTGTGGATCATTATCTGCGAGAGGTTCAGGCCTTTGCTTCGAATAAGAAGAACCTTGTGGTCGTGGAAACATCAGCAAGATTCAATGTCAATGTTGAAACATGTTTTACTGCACTGGTACAAATGATGGATAAAACTCGTGGTAAACCTAAAATAATCCCCTATCTGGATGCCTATAAAACTCAAAGACAGTTAGTTGTTACGGCAACAGATAAGTTTGAAAAACTTGTCCAAACTGTGAGAGACTATCATGCAACTTGGAAAACTGTTAGTAACAAACTGAAAAACCACCCTGATTATGAAGAGTACATAAATTTGGAAGGAACAAAAAAGGCCAAAAATACATTTTCAAAACACATAGAGCAACTTAAACAGGAACATATTAGAAAGAGAAAAGAAGAATACATTAATGCATTGCCAAGAGCTCTTAATACTCTTCTGTCAAATCTTGATGAGATTGAACTTTTGAGCTGGTCAGAAGCCTTGAAGGTAATGGAGAAAAGGCCTGACTTCCAGTCCTGTTTTGTAGTGCTTGAAAAAACACCCTGGGATGAAACTGACCACATAGATAAAGTGAATGACAGAAGGATTCCGTTTGACCTTCTCAATACCCTAGAGGCAGAAAAAGTTTATCAAAACCATGTGCAGCATCTTATATCTGAAAAAAGGAGGGTTGAAATGAAAGAGAAATTCAAAAAGACTCTTGAGAAAATCCAGTTAATTTCACCTGGACAGCCATGGGAAGAAGTTATATGTTTTGTGGTGGACGATGAAGCGTTCAAATACATCACTGATGCAGATAGTAAGGAAGTGTATGCTAGGCATCAGAGGGAGATTGTTGAAAAAGCCAAAGAGGAGTTTCAGGAAATGCTTTTTGAACATTCAGAGTTATTTTACGATCTGGATCTTAATGCAACACCAAGTACAGATAAAATGAGTGAAATTCATGCAGTTCTGAGTGGAGAACCTAGATACAAAGCTTTACAGAAACTTGCACCTGATAGAGAATCTCTTCTGCTCAAACATATAGGATTTGTTTATCACCCAACTAAAGAAACTTGTCTCAGTGGCCAAAACTGCATGGACATAAAAGTAGAAGAGTTGCTTGCCAACAGTCTTCTGCAACAAGACCATGGACGCTCAAATTTATACCATGATAGTGCCAACATTGATAAAATCAATCTTTTCATTTTGGGCAAAGATGGCCTTGCACAAGAATTGGCAAATGAAATTCGGACACAATCCACTGACGATGAATATGCATTAGATGGAAAAATATATGAACTAGATCTTCGGCCTGTTGATGCCAAATCGCCGTACTTGCTGACTCAGTTGTGGACCTCAGCCTTCAAGCCGCATGGTTGTTTCTGTGTGTTTAACTCTATTGAATCACTGACTTTTATTGGGGAGTGCATTGCAAAAATAAGGGCTGAAGCATCTCAGATAAGGAGAGACAAGTATATGGCTAATCTTTCATTTACGTTAATATTGGCTAACCAGAGGGACAGTGTTAGCAAGAATCTACCTATTCTGAGACATCAGGGACAGCAATTGGCTAACAAGTTACAGTGTCCTTTTGTAGATGTGCCTGCTGGTACATACCCACGCAAGTTTAATGAGGCCCAGATAAAACAAGCTCTGAGGGGAGTGCTGGAAGCGGTTAAACACAATTTTGATGTTGTAAGTCCAGTTCCCACCATTAAAGATCTGTCAGAAGCTGACTTAAGGATTGTCATGTGTGCCATGTGTGGTGATCCGTTCAGTGTGGATCTTATTCTTTCACCTTTCCTCGATTCTCACTCCTGTAGTGCTGCTCAGGCTGGCCAGAATAATTCTTTAATGCTTGATAAAATAATAGGAGAAAAGAGACGTCGAATACAGATAACTATATTGTCATATCATTCTTCCATTGGTGTAAGGAAAGATGAACTTGTTCACGGATATATACTGGTCTATTCTGCGAAGCGAAAAGCATCCATGGGAATGCTTCGGGCCTTTCTTTCTGAAGTTCAGGATACAATTCCTGTCCAGTTGGTGGCTGTTACTGATAGCCAGGCAGACTTCTTTGAGAATGAAGCAATCAAGGAACTCATGACTGAAGGAGAGCACATCGCAACAGAAATTAGTGCTAAGTTTACAGCTTTATATTCATTATCTCAATATCATCGTCAAACTGAGGTTTTCACATTGTTCTTCAGTGATGTATTAGAGAAGAAAAACATGATTGAAAGTTCCTACATGTCAGACAGCACAAGGGAATCAACGCATACAAGTGAGGATGTTTTTCCAAGGTCTCCGAGAGGAGGTTCCCTTGACTATAATTACCCAGATTCAGAGGATGATGCTGAGGGACCACCGCCTTACAGTCCAATTGGTGATGATGTAAGGTTACTTCCAGCACCTAGTGATCGTTCAAAGTACCGACTGGATTTGGAAGGAAATGAGTATCCTATTCACAGTACACCGATCAATTGTCATGACCACGAACGCAACCATAAAGTGCCTCCTCCGATAAAACCGAAGCCGCTCGTTCCAAGAGCAAATGTAAAAAAACTGGATCCTAACCTCCTGAAAACCATTGAGGCAGGTATTGGCAAAAACCCCAGGAAACAGCCTTCTCGAGTGCCTGCAGCACCACCAGAAGATACAGACCAATCTGACAACTATGCTGAACCTATTGACACGATTTACAAACACAAAGGCTTTGCAGATGATATCTATGCGGTTCCAGAGGATAGTCAGAATCGTATTATTAAAGTCCGAAACTCGATTGTTATAAATACCCAAGGTGAGGAAGAAAATGGGTTTTCTGATAGAGTATCCAAAAGTCATGGGGAAAGAAGGCCTTCAAAATACAAGTACAAGTCTAAGACACTGTTCAGCAAAGCCAAGTCTTATTATAGGAGAACACATTC
>VYZP01042754.1:0-13005 GCA_013400635.1 Hypocryptadius cinnamomeus | reverse complement strand
TTGTTCCTCAACACAATAAATTAGTAAGTTGAGGGACAAAAGCACTGAGCATGAGACTGTGGTGACTGTTGGAAAAACAAAAAAGCTGGATGACATTCTGTGAAAAGATGTGCTTTTGGATGACCTGCAAGCAAACAACTAAACAGATTGAACATCTGCTGTCCAAAATCCAGCTAATCAGTGACAGTTTCTAAAATATTAAGCAGCCTGTAGAAAATGAAGTAATTGTTTCAGTGCCACTTATATAAAACCAGGGGTTATTGATCACAATAATTACTTTCATATTTGAGTCACTGGTGAGTCAGACAACGCTGAGTAGGACTAGAGATAGAGCAGTACTACATCAGACAGCCCTTGTGTTTAAATAATTCTCGGAATCACAGATGAAGGAGATGTTCGTTATTATTTTTCATTTAGAACTATTATAAAATAAAGCTAACTTTGCTTTTATTATTAGAATATCAAATTATGAGGAGTTTGGCTTTCACACTAAAATTTCTACAATATAAATTTAGGTAGAAGAGTGATCACAGTAATTCATCCATTCAGTACATAAATGCATCAGTCAAGTAGGAAATCTAGACATGATATTGAAACTAACAAGTACGCTAGATTCCAAGTGCTGCCTTCTGGTGTATTTTTGCCTTCCATTACACACACTACGTATGGGGATATTTTTTACTTCTCAAATTTGTCATATTTTGCCCAACAAAATATATAAGCTATTGATGCATGCTTCTGTGTCATTTTAATATATGTTTTGTTAAAGATAGAAACTAATTTCATTCCAATAGAAAATCAGGGAATTTAAAATGTAAGTCTTGTCTTTACACATGAAGCTATGTTTCACACTGCTATTATAATATCGGAGGGGTTATAAAAATTGAAAATGAGGGTGTTGCACAACTTTGGTGATGGGACTAAATGGTCCTGGAAATTCCTCTTGAGTCTATCTGCTCTGGGGCACATACCCTTCTGATAAATCTACCTCAGCATGCAATCTCACTTATTTGAGAAAAAAAAAAAGGGCAAAACACTCTTTCACTAGACATGAGGCCTTGAAATTGCCTTGCTTCAGACATACTTCTTCTTCTTCAGGTAATAGTTTCAATCAGATATAAATAGTCAAAAATTTATTATGTACTACTTTCCTTTACTATTTATTTGAAGAACTAAACTTAGAAAACATTTTGGCAATGACTGGAAAAGGATTATTTAAGGATAATTAAAAAAAAAATTGGCACACGTCAGACATCTTATTCAGCACAGGAATATTAATAGTACCTCCTTATAATCCCTAACATGTATTTCTATGAAGTATTTTTATCCAAACTATAGCAGGAATTTATAGGACATCATGAACCAGGGAAATCATCACTTGACTCATCTCAGGCAATTGTAAGTCCTCTCTTCAGTTTGTATATTCTCAGCTATTACACAATCTCAGACATCTGTGAGTGCTCTTCCAGGATTTAGCAGGGCTAAGGAGGGTTCCCTCACTACAACTTTAATTTTACAAAATGGGAAATGTGATCACTCGAGTACATTCATATTATTGAAATAATGCAAGAAACAGGTGTTTTCCAATAAGAACTCAGTTCCCAGTTGCACTGTTCCATTAAACAGTTGCACTGTTCCAAACTCTCTTGCCTGACAGTGACCCAGTTCCAGAGCTGCTATATTTACTCATGTGATGCAGGAAAACTTTTAAAGGTTCTTCAACTATTCAAAGTTTAGTTCTCAAGAAAACGGATCACTTCAGTTTTAATCAAATAATTTTTATATATATATATCTATTACAGTAACAATTATATTATCTAAACACAACTATCTGTGGCTAAGAAGGGAGCAACTAATGGTGATTGGTTTGATGCACTTTTTATGAGCCTGTAAATTGCTTCAGAAAAATAAATGTGTGACTCAACCCACAAAAAGTTTCATATTTCTAAAACCAAAAATACAAATGGTTTTGAAGTTGCTCAAATAATTGGTTTCTTGTTTTCCCCATCAGTTTCATTTCTTCCAGGAGAGAAAAGTGCTAAAACTCCAATAAGACAGACCAACTGCTATGACAGTCATCCCAGATCAAGAAAGAGCAGGAAATACCAGCAGTCTTACATTAAATTTTCAAGCAATTCCTCCTTAAATTTTGCAGATTCTTGTGCACATTCTAAATCTCTAAGAGAATTAGGCAAACTAAATCAATAATCCTTATCTTCCAGGATTTTCTTTTACCCGAATAAACATGGCCAGCCAGGGTTCATTGAGTGAGGACCATGCAGGTCTTTGTAAAATTAACTTAGACAAAATTCAGATAGACACCACATTAATTTCAACTTCAGGGCTACTTTAATTTTCTTTTATAAATAGCCTTCTATACTTAGTCGCTGTCAAATCAACATATAGAAACTGCTTTGAATGAGAACAAAAATAAACTGAAGCCAATGTAAATGAAAGTCACTTATTTTATTTCAAGCAATCACAATTCGCATTTTGCTTCACTTAGACCAGGTTTGAATTTTGAAAAAAATTCTTTACTGATCCACAGATTTCCCCTTTCTATTTAATTTGCAAATATAATTCTAACAAAACAATAAGGAAAATGAATCTGAGAAGTAGTTACTACCAGCTAAAAACTTGAAAATGTCCAGTTTGTCAGCTATTTTCAAAAATAAAGTAGGTGGATAAATCTTTGTTTACTATATTTCAAACAACAAGAGCACAAACTATTAAATACTTGCATCATTTTTTAAAGGCATAACATTGATGCAGCTATTCTCATCTTTCAAATAAGAACATGTTAGATTTGACGTCTTACAATTTGAATTTTCAAAGTGTCTGTTTTCTTTTCACAGCAATAATACTGTTGTGGAATAGCAAATTGAAAAGTTGGATTAAAATATTAAGTACAGTTTTACTGATGTGAAAAAGCATCTGTATAAAGTAATTTATGCAAAACCAAGTAACTAGGATTCAGGCTACCAATTACATGTAAAAAAATGGTGTTGGCCTGTCCAACGCCATCTTTTTACCCTTCACTCTAGGTGGTGCATTGATGCTGAATTTTGAGAGACCCTGCTACAGGTTGAAATATCTTTTGCCCTGAAGAATTTGCTTCTGCATTAAGAGGTCATGACATCAGCTTAACTGTGATTGAGGATCAACCTCACTCAGAACTGGCTTGACATTTCAGCAGTGTTTGTCTCACTATATTGAGTACTACTTTATTTGCAGAGAATTAACAAGTAGGGTTTGCTGGTTTGACATTGAACAGCAAGCCGTCGTTTATCTGCTTCTTGTTTGATCCATCATTCAATTTTCTAATCAGAAAGAAAAACCACATTCTGAGGGCAGTTTGGCAGATCACATCACAGAAGCAGATCTGAAATCAGGAAGACCGTGATGAAGCATTTGCTCACCACAGTGCACATCACTCCTCTTAAGAGCTGAAATGTAAAACATGGATGATAAAAAACAGAGACATGCAGTCATCTTTTAATGAGAATCAAGAGGATGACATGTGAGAAGCATGGGAATTCATCTTCAACACTTTCCCTCAAATATTCTGCATGAAGAACATATCTCTCTAGGTAATATACTAGCTTAGTAGCAGAGAAGGAAAAACCCACAACAAACAAACAAACAAAAAAGAAAAAAAAAGAAAAAAAAAGAAAAAAAAAATCTCTGTTGCCAAAAGGACAACATATTCCGAGACAGCGAGGAGAGGCTTTTTGTAATCCATCCTCTTTTCCCTGAATTTCTGCCACAGGGATCTCAAACCCTGGGTCTCTGAGGAGGAAGAGATGCCAACTGTTCTCCTCCTGAGCAGCCCCTAGCTGTTAATTCATGAAGTGTCAATGAAAGGCAGCCTGTTTGCTGTGTCTCTCAGGCTGGCTGTCTACAGCAGTGGGTGGTGACTTAGTGGGATGATGTAACCCAAAGTGGCTGTCGGCAGTAGGTCACGGTTCATCTGCTTCCACTAAGGAATTGCAGCTGTGCAATCTACAGCCTTTACTCAGGAGAAGATTGGCCACATGCTTGAAAGTAATTCTGTAGCTATTCCTTCTATCTTTCCCAAAGAAAGACACAGGAAAGGAAGAGATTAGAGAGAACCACAGTGGGTCACTGGTATGGCCGACATCCAGCCTCAATAAGACAAGGGCCATTAAACAAAGTAATCATAAAGTATTAAGACGTGCAGATGAAGGCTTAATGAATATAAGGGCTAAAACAAGCAAAATGTTTGAAAATGCTGCGCAAAGTCTCCAGCTTCCCAGGTACCAATCCACCTTCTGAGCAGTGATACACTGTAAAATGAAGCATAAAGCCTGCAAAAGCAGGTAATATCAGTACTTCAGAGAAGAAAGGGCTCGTAATTCAGAAACACAAGGTAACACAAAGAAGTGGAAAGGAATGAAAACATAATTTCAGAAAGCTGCTGATTAGCTGCCTTCATTTCTTAGGAAAGCTAGTGGAGTTCTTATATCAATGTGTGCCCTTTTACTCTTATTTTCGTGGTAGACATTCCAGTGAAAATCAAACGAAGCAATTTTTCAAGAACAAAGAAAAAAAACTAAGAAAAATTCCATTACATTAGAAAGGAAAATACCTCATGTTTGTCCTATAGGTATAAATAAGGTCTAACCAGTATCAGTGATGTGCCTGTGTGTGTGCCCAGTGAATTTCAGTCATGAAATCCCTCCATAATCCAGTACCTCCCTAGGCTGCCATCTGCATTGGTGAGAAGATAGATTGATTTGGTACAGTGATTTGACTACAACAGAGGGAACTTACTAAATTCTAGCCATTTTCAGAACAAAATGTTGGACTACTTCCTCCAGAAGTGTTCCATGTGGAAATTTTGGATTGTCTTGAAAAAGCTTCCTGAAAATTAGTAAAACTGCATGTACCAGTTTGTATGTTTCAGTATGGTGTTTAGCATCCTGGGTAGAGGAGTCCTAACCTTCCTTCAGATATCCCCTAAAAGATCCTGTTGCAGAACTGATTAAAAAGTGCAGAAATATAACAGTTATAAATAGTCAGTAGGAACTCTGCAAGTGGAGACAGGGTCATCATGTACTACGGTCATTTGCACAGGTAATATGTTTAGAAGTTAGTTTCTCTGTAATCCAAGCCAACCAATAATGAAGGATCATGCATGTGAAAGAGTGGTCACATAGCACCATCCAAGCGCAAAAAGTGGTTCAGAGAGTTTCACCTGATCCTGATGAAGACAACAAGGAGTCTTGAGATCATAATTTGGACAGCAGTTGATCATCCTGTCTGAAAGAATTAGCAAGAGTTCTATCCTATGCCATAAGCTCTTTACTAAAAAGCCATGGGCTTTTTATTAAACAAACTTTCTGCCTATGAGCGTTTGTGCAATGGCCAGGCACAAGCTAAAGAAAGAGATAATTGACATTTGTAGCCACAGACGCAATACAAGAACGAAACTTCTGGAGAACAGAGATACATTTCACAAACATATATATTTCATGTGCAATGCAATACAAAATAATAGAACAAAACAGAATAGTTCAGTTGGAAGGGCTCAACAACAATCCTCTATCCAAATGCCTAATAACTAGGTAACTGATGGAAGACTGTCCATTTTTGACCTAAGCCATTCTTTTAAAAGCATATTTTCACATAAATTATAGACCTGTCATGTGCAGCAAGGAGTTTCACACAAATAGACATTCAGATCACTTATAATCCAATTATTTTGCTTATTAGAAGAAATGAATTGCACAAGGACAAAAATAAAGAACTGGTGCTGTAGACCAGCTTTAGCTGTCAAAAGGAAGAAATGGAAACAGGCTTCTTCATGTGTGTAGGCCAAAAATGTAAAACAAAATCTTTCTTTGGTCAGGGCAAGGAGGAAACCGAAGAGTGTTAAACATAAAGAGTATAAAGGCTTTTTTTCCAGAACTCTGAATCACAGAAGATAGAAAGTTAGGTAAAATACCATACAAAAATAGATTTTAATATTCCACTGAAAAGTTGGTGAAATCACAGAAAACATCAATGAGTGGAGAGCAAAAATAAAGGAAGAATTACAGAGAGTGAAACAGATACAAACTTGGCTTAGAAAATTAAAGAAGTCCATAAGAAATAGGCCCTATTTTTGGTAGAATTATATAAGAAGACTCATCAACACCCTGAACAGACTGTAGTAACATGCATAAAACATAAATCTAATTGTAAAACAAAACCCAAAAAACATCTGAATGCAGATAATGTGAGGAAAGAATTGCTCAAGAAGAGTGAAGATAAAACTGTCAGGTATGCTTTTATGTATTTAAAAATTATCTCGGAAAAAAACATATTTTGTGAAATAATTACTAAAAAAGAAGACTCTAATGAGATTGTAGAATAAGTCTCCCAATCACAATTACAGTCCAAGTTGGATATGGGCAAAGAGCTCATTCTTATTATTGGAGAAGAAATTACTGGCAAGGATTGGGGTTTTTGTACAGAAAACTAATACCCCAAGTATACTTCCAAATATATTTCCAAATATTTAGAAAATAAAAGATTTCTAACAACGGTAGGCTTAGTAATTTGTAGCTGTTGTAGGTAGTAGAACTTGAAAAATGAATGTAAAGCATTTCACCAACAACAACAGCAAAAAACCACCCTCACCAAAAAAAAAGCCACCAAAACCAAAACCAAAACAAACAAACAAACAAAAACCAAACCAAAACACCCAAACAAACCAAAAAATAAAAAGGAACTACCTGAGGACTAGTTTAAGTAAGCAGGAATGAAATAATGGAAAATAAGCTCAGACGTTTATTCATTTAAATAGAAAGATTAAAAGATAAAACAGTACATTGTTAGAATGGGCTTTTACTGCAAAATTGTCAGTACGTGAATGTGACACTTGGTAAGTGCGGGTGTCCGGGAACACGCGGTGTGTGCGGCAGGGCAGGCCGGGCCCGGCCCTGCTGAGGCGAGGCCCTGCCCGCACAGCCCGGCCCCGGGCCTGTGTCCCGGCCCCGCGGTGGCCGCCAGCCCCTGGCCCGCCGGAGGCCGTGCCCACACCCGCCCTGGAGCCCCGGGCTGGCCTTGCCGGGCCAAATGACCGCAGGTCCCACCTGGGGGAAGGGCCCAGGAAGGCCAAAGGGTATTTAAACCAAAGCCTGTGGCAAGCACACCTCCTGACCCTACCTCCTGTCTTGAATTTGTATCAGATGAACAGTGTTGGAAGAAGTGGTAGTTACGTCTGTTGTTTTGCATAATTGTTCTGTATTTCTATCCTTATCTTTCATCTCCTGGGCATTGGAACAGGTTGCCCAGAGAAGCTGTAGATACCCCATCCCTGGAACTTTTCAGGGTTGGATGGGGTTCTGAGCAATCTGATNCAAACAAACAAACAAAAACCAAACCAAAACACCCAAACAAACCAAAAAATAAAAAGGAACTACCTGAGGACTAGTTTAAGTAAGCAGGAATGAAATAATGGAAAATAAGCTCAGACGTTTATTCATTTAAATAGAAAGATTAAAAGATAAAACAGTACATTGTTAGAATGGGCTTTTACTGCAAAATTGTCAGTACGTGAATGTGACACTTGGNCTGCTCATGGCAGGGGGGCTGGAACGAGATGATCCATAAGGTCCCTTCTGACCCAAACCATTCTAGGCTTCTATGAGGATAAATAAAACAATCCATCTTCTGAAATGACCTTTTTGAGTAAACCCTGTTAACACTTCCTTTTACAAAACTCTTTTGTGGTATTAGTAAAACAAAGTTATTAGTACATCAGTCACTATCATAAGTCTCCTCCCTTCATGGTATGTACTTTATCCTGCAAAGTTAAAAAAGAGAATCATATGTGACAATGGGCTAAATTATACTCAGTGAAAACAAAACTTAAGACAACTTTGAATTTGCAAATACCAGAACATGCCAATACCAATTTATTCTACATATTTTATAATGGTTTTCACTATTGTTAGACCTGACTGGAAAATTGGAATTTCAATATTACCTTTTCTCTCATGTTAAAAACACACACACACACACAAAAACCCAAAGTAGTGGGAAAGAAACAAAAAGAAAATTCTGATATGCTTTGATATTTTCAGTCTACAAATATAATTGAAAGTATTTTTTATTTTTATATGTCTTAAAACAGTCTATACAATCTAAACAATCTAGAGCTTCCATTCTTCTACAATAAATCAGTCACTGTCAGACTCAAATGTACACATTTATTCTTTATCCTTGCTGCTCAGATAAAGATTTCATTATCCCTTCCATAAGACAGATTTGTATCTGAGTTCATGGACAGTTCTACAATTTTCTCTTACAAGCTTTTTACCCAAATAATGGAATAAATGTGCTGGAACAAATAACAGCACATTTTGCTTTATCAAACTGTTCCTTTATTTAGAATTAAATGTAACATGTTTTTGTAAACCCTGAATCTGTGTTAAATAAAAACTTCCAGAAAAACAGTCATTTTTCTTGTGCAAATTTTCTTATATTCTGTCAAAACCACAATTTTCTTAGAAATTTGCCGATGTATATCTTACAGTTTTTTATGCTTAGTGTCAGAGCTGAGTGGCCTAATTTCTTCTCTTCCTTAATTGCTCTTCACTTAAAACAACTTTTTTGCTGGTTCTGCATCAAGCATGCACAGCAAAATTGCACTGGTTTTGGAACACTGAAAGCCAATTAGAAATTTTGTTCTGTAATATTAAAATCCATATAAAAGTCCCTTTTTCTTTTCCTTTTCCTTTTCCTTTTCCCTTTACTTTTTTGATGAATCATCTGATCATCTGTCTTTTCTGAAACTTCACAGTTTATCTTCTTGGAAAATTAAAAATTCTGTCCACCTGTATAATGTACTTCTGTTTAAAATAGATATATGATATCCAGAAATCAAGATTTTAAAAAAAAATTGTCTGGGTTAAGATTCACAGAAAATGTACAGACATTGTTTCTCTCCTTATCCATTCCTTTTCCTTTCATCCCTACTACCTGGAAATCTGCTATAAAAAGAACATATTTAATTCAGCACTGACATGTTCTGTTTGGTTTTTTTTTTTTAAACTCTTACCTCACACACATTTTCATTCACTTTTACAAACTAAATAATTTTTGTCAAAGTTCTTTCAAGGCTTTTTTGCTTTTTGTGCAATTATGACGCCAAGCAGGTTTCAAAAGTATCTCCCATCACTGACCACCTCCCTTTCCTTCCTGTTTTCTCTAAAGCTGACCTATATTGGCAGCCCCACCACATGGGAAATGCCTTTCACATAAAACTATAGAGAACTTCTCAAATTCTGGCTGGGAGGCAATATAAAAACCTTGTGGTCTGAGGAAACCATCAGAGCAAAATACAAATTTTGTATCCAGCATGGGCATTTTTGCTACCCAAACCTCTGCATGTTTCTCATTGCTCTAGGAGCACTGAACAGTGCTCCAGAAACAGCACGTTTCCTCCTGGCTGCTTCCTGCTAATGATCTGAAGTCTGGCAAAGTAGCTCGAACCTCTCCCCTCTCCACACCCAATCCCTTGGTCATTAACCTTCCTAGTGCTGACAACAACGACAAAATCTGAACCATCTTTACATACACAGGAAATGGCTTGCCAGGGATTTGATCTGGAGCAAAAATCAACCCTTCTGAGCCCACCGTTATTTTTAAGAGCCTTTTGGTTATGAGGCATATTAGCATTTTACACTCTGCAATGAGAGAAAAAAAGCCAAATCTAAATCTCCAGCAGTTTATTCAACTTGCCCTCAATTCCACTACTCCTTTCTCACTCCGCACACCCACACATATTTTATGTCTTTATTACATCAGAGAATGCTGTCCCAATTATGTAGTACAGTATAGTACAGTACATCTGGTGGCTTAGAAAATAAATCACAGAACTATTTTTCTAAGCATTTAAATAAAATTGTTTTATCATTTGCTTCTTCCTACTAACAACACCATCAAACCAATGGCTTGCTTGACTTTGTAAGCTTTCCCACTAGCTCACCAGGCCTGGCACAAAAATTTCACAGCTGTGCCATATGTTTGACAGTGTTAACAATGAGTCCCTGGTTACACGATGAAATTTCATTTTGTGTTCCTCAAGCCTCCACTCCCCACATTCTACGAGGATGACAGACAAGTTTGGGAAACCAACCCTCTCTCCCTTTCTAGCAAAAGAGGTATTAGTGAACAATAAAAACCAAACTTTTTATTTGGGAACTCCCAATATCTTTGCAAAACACAGCTGGAACAAACTCCAAAGCATTAAGACTTCAGGTTCCCCCTCCCCATCCTACTCCTCCCCCACCCTAATCCAGACTTGTGAATTAAAAGCACAACGCTCATGCCGTTTTAACTACTCAGTTATTGAAATCAAGCAAATAAGACAAACATGTTTATACACACCATTTGCCTAGAGTTTAGACTATTCCTTTCTATTTCCTATTCTATTTCCTAGCGTTTAGACTATTCAGTTCACTTTTATCAGTGTGGTGTTAAAATAGGGGTCTTTAAGGTTTAAATTTACTGAAACCTTCACTTGAATTCTTTTTGTTGGTTTTTCAGACCAGCATGTTATTAGATTAAAATCCTGTATGTACTACAGGCCAACTGAGGCAAAAGCTGAGCAGAAACTTAGCTGAGCCCAAGCATTGTCAGCTGACAGCTGTGTGCTAGGACATCTGCCACTGTCTGTGTGGATGTGTTTCTAGTCTAATTCACACTCTGATTATCCTACAGAGGAGGTAATGGCCCAGATTTTAGAGGAAAATCACTTTTAAAAAACATATCTGAGTATATACAAGTATGGACTTGGAAAGTGTCAGTACACTGAAGCTAGGTGTTCTCAGCTCAGAGTTTCAGTGTATGCAGTTAAGCACTCCTGGTAGCATTTTGAAATAGCTGCACTGTATTTTGTCAAGCTCCTTCTCCTATAGGTGAGTCTTACAATGGAACCATTGTTTAACAGTAGAAAATCAGCTGCATGTTGGGTAAATATTAAAGAAGCCTCAAACTTGATTTATGCGCATAGCTCATTTCATTGCATATGAGAAACAAAACAAAACAAAACAAAAGCCCACTAGGTATATGTAAATATCAAACAGGAACTTACTACATTCACTTACTAGCCTTTTACAAAAATCATATTTCCTCATTTCCTATAGTTATATATGCTGGTTTATTTATTTTAAGACCAGGGCTGTCTCTGTCTTTATCTTGTAATTCCTATGAGGATGGACAGAGAGACCAAAACATCCATTCAAAATTTTTGAGTCAAAGCTAAGAATCTCTAGTATACTAATATAAAAGCGGGGATTAAAACCAGTACAAAATATAGCATTCCTCATCTTTAAAACTTAAATTTACAATAAATGAGAGTGATAAAACTGTACCTGAGAATAGCAGTTTATTCAATTACTATTAATGTGAAGTGCAAGAAAAAAATTTATTTTCATATGAAACTATCTTTATACACCCTTAGGGTTAAGATTAGTTTAAGTGTGGTGATACTCTCTTCACTATCTCAACTCAATACTTGAATCCCCTCAGCCCCAGCCGTAGGTGTTTAGTATACTGAAAACAATCATGTGGGAAACAACATTATATAGCAAAACACCATAGTATGTAGGTTATCAGAAGAAATTAGGAGAATTGCCAGGTTTTTAAATATGCTTCTTAAGGCTTCATGTACAAGCAATCAGACTTCCCTAAACAGACTCCATATTCTGAAGTTTGTCTTCCTGCTAAGGAGAACTGAAATTTAAAGTTACATCTTCAGAGTATGCAAAACTACACATATTCCCGTGACCTTTAATGTTTGTATATGGTTAGAACCTACATTATCAGAAAAACAGTTCCACTTCCCAGTGGAAACTTTGCAAGTGCCCGGACCAGGCTCACTGCTACTGTGGTATTTTCCTCAAACCATCTCATTTCAGCTTCAGGTTGTCTAGAAGTACATGAATCAAAGAAAAGCACTTAAAGCTGCAACAACACCAGATATAAAATCTCAAATGTTCAATGCTTTACACATAAGAACAACTATATTACATCAGGTCAAAATTCTATGTGGTTCAGCTGATAATCTTAAACAGTAGTCATTAGCATCCACTTATGGAAGAGCAGAAGTAAGATAGACATCCTTTTCTCTACGTAAAACTGGTAATAAGAGAGCATAATTGTACACCTATAATCATGACAGATTTAATATTTTAAAAATTTATGGTGATTATATCAGAAATTCCGATCTGAATCTCTAATATGAGCTAAAAAAATAATAGAGATTAGTAATTCTTTTAATAACAGCAGGTATCAGTGTGCAGGAACATTGCTTGTAATCACCTCACATTAGAATTATGAGCCATTCACCACCAGAAAAGACACTGGTAAAAAAACCAAATTCTTTTAAAAATAACTCCCTCCAAATATGACTGCACTAGTGCTACCACAAAAAGAAGAGCAGAATGAGTTCAACTCTTTGGAAGGCATTTCATTTCTGTTTTCTGAAAACAGTAGCTAAGCAGCAGACAAGGACTATTTTTTCCTCCTATCTTTGCAAGGCAGTGGAACATCTAGTGCTAAATCTATGCCATCTATCACCGTGCAGAAGATGCAGATTCTCTCCCAAAAATACAGTAATGCCAACTTCTACAGCTCTCCCTGTTAGCATAGTTTGTACTATAGTTAGAATGCAGACCATGATAATTTGCTGTTCAACTCTTTTATCTGAGTAATAAATACACACAAATGAAAGAAAGATTTATGATTATTCAGTTCAAAGCAGTCCAGCTCATTTGAACCTGAAACTATTACACTTTGGAATACACTCAGTTTTCAGAAGCCCCATCTATTCCTAAGTCTTGAATGTAGCTGGATCAAATTTTCATGTCCCCATTATGTGATTAAAACAGCCCCTGACCCATGCTGTTTCTATGTTTGTCTTTGTTTTTAACTTTTGTGGCTCCAGAGTATTCCCCTTCACCCCCATTAAAGGCAATCACAGATTGAGAG
>VYZP01042752.1:31779-54498 GCA_013400635.1 Hypocryptadius cinnamomeus | reverse complement strand
GCCCGCCGAGATGAGGAAGGCTCACGCGTACGAGGGCCCTGCCCTGGGCGGCGCGGAGCTGGCCCGGAGGTACCCCGGGTTCCTGGACCCGCGCGCGGCCCCGCTGCTGGCGGACGAGGCCCGGCTGCGCGGCCTGCCCCCCGCCTACATCCTGACCTGCGAGCACGACGTGCTGCGGGACGACGGCGTGATGTACGCGGGCCGGCTGCGCGCCGCCGGCGTGCCCGTCACGCACCACCACGCCGAGGACGCCTTCCACGGCGCCATGAGCTTCCTCACGTGGCCGGTGGAGCTGGCTGTGGGCCACCGGCTCTTCAACACCTGCGTGGACTGGCTGAAGGAGAACCTGTGAGCGGAAAATCAGCCCCTGGCGTGCGCCAGGAGCGACTGGAGCTGTGCTGGATTTTGGCCGTGATTGCCATCCCCTTGCAATTCCCGCGGTGTTGGGGCTGGAGCGTTTCCCATCCTGTCTGGCAGGAAATCAGTCTGATCTTAACCCACGCGTTCCTCCAGTGCTATCGTCTGAACCTCAAACCCCCACACTGCCAGGGCTGCCCTGGGGTTCCTCCTCTGGAGCCCTGCAGCCTCCTGGATCTGGTGTCTTGTCTCTGTTGCTGCTTCTTTCTTCCTATCACATCTTCAGTCCGGGGTGTGTGCCGAAGGGCCAGGTCACTGTGGGCACACGGGATGTCCTTGGTGGCTGCTTTCTTCCTGTCCCCTTTGTCTCTGTGGGATGTGGCAGCAGGGCCCTACTGCTGCCAGGGCTGATGGGGTGAAGGGAAGCACCGGGAGGCTGCAGGAGGCTCGGGGCAGCTGCAGGGACCTGCCCATCGCAGGCTGGGCTGGGGCTGCTGTTCCTGCCCAGCACAGCTTGAGGGAAGAACTTGGAAACCCAGTGGGATAGCTGAAAAATTGTGCAGGTGTTTTGGGCTTTGCTTGTTTGTTTGTTTTGGGGGTTTTGTTTATTTGGGGTTTTTTGTTGTGTTGGTTTTTTTTTTTTAAAGCACGTATCTTACTCCTGCTTCCTTTCTTTAATCCTTGCACTAGCGGGAAATAGTGAATCAAACCAGCACTGGATATTCACTCGAAAAAGGAACCTGTGACGATCCCAGCCTTATGATAACACTGCTGCATGGTCTGTGCTCTACTTATCTGTTAAGTCATGTACTAGGTGTTCTAATTGTCCTTGAAAATTTTTGTCAGATTTCATATATGATTTCTTAAAAGTAGAATTAGCTCAGTAGCTTTATAGGCTTGGAAAACAAACATAATTCAGCTGGCTGTGTGGAACAAATAACCTCTGTGTAAATGTTTTGTGTGTTAAATATAAACCCTAAAACTTTTGACTGAAGCATAAATACAGGGGTTGGCTGTTGGTTTAAGTAAATCAACCACTGGGCAGGTACTTCACGTATCCTGCTTTTCTTTTGCATAAACGGTACTGAATCTTCAATAATTCTGGGTTATTTTTCCTGAGTGTGTGCGGCCTGTTCAGATGGAATGTGTACAGGATGATTGCTGTTTTCCATCCTTATGCAGTTGAATATAAACATTAAACTCGTTTTTGATTCCAGTGCAGTGTGTTTTGTCACTCGGGTGTCCCATCCGTCAGGAAGCAGTGGCAGCTGTGCTGTAGCCAAAGGGTGGCTGCCCCAGTTTCAGTCCTGCTCTCACTCCTGCTGTGGATGGGGTGCTGCTGGGCTGGGCTGTCCAGGAGGGAAGCAGCCGTGCTTGGGTAGGTCTCTCCTTGCACCTTTGCACACCCTCTGGGTGCACATCTGTGCCCGTGTGCTCAGTCCCAGAGCGTTTGGGAGTTATTCCTCGGGTCTCCCTGCAGCACTGCCAGCACAGCCCAGCGCTCCCCAGGGCTCCTGCCTGCTGGCAGAGGCAGCTCCACTGCAGTTTTATTCCTCCCACATTTGGAATTAACTAACAGCCTCTTCATGTTCCTGAGGATGTTGGGCTTTGGGGTTTTGCTCAGTAACGCCTTTGGTCTGATTTTCTATGCAGTTTTAGGGTCACGTCAACAAGAATACTCCCTGGGATGGGCTCCCTTTCTGGGTTGTAAATGCTGATGGAATGAGCCCAGCTGGGGTTTCCAGGAAGATAACCTTGCTTAAGAGACTGCCCAGGGAGGATGGCTGTGGTTTTGATTTGGAGGTGACGTGCCCACATCACACCCCTCAGCAGGTTGCCCTGCTGTGAGCCAGAGTGGCTTTGGTTGTTCTCCTGCCCTGCAGCACCGGGATGTTGCTGACAGAGCAGCACTGGGCTGAAGTGTTGGCCTCAGTTGGCTTTGTCTCCCTTCAGGGCTGCTGGAGGTGCCTGTGCCAGCCCAGCTGCAGCAAGCCTGGGCCATTCTCCCTGTCCACACTGCCACCAACATTGTGCTTCCTTCATCGTGGCTCAGGCATCAGCTGTGTCAGGGACACTGAATACCTGCCTGCAAGGCAGAAGAAAAATTTATGTTCTAAGAAACAATGCCAGACAAAAATTGCCAACCTTCCCTTGTGTGTTTTTATAGGATGCTCTTGGAACCAGAAGTAAATGGCTTTTAAGCACCAGCACCTAAATATGGACTCATGATTGATTGGGCTGTGTGTTTTTGTTGAGGTTCCTGAAATAGACTTTTGGGATTGGAAATGCCTGGTGAGGCACAAAATGAGACAGTGAAAGCTGCACTATTGATGTTGCTGGCAGGAGAGGCTGGAGCTGCAGTAAGCAACCCGTTTATCCACACCAGAAAACAAGACAAAGCACCACAAGGGAAGGCTTTGGTATGTCTCCAAAAGTCTGCCCTTGAAGGAAGGATGGGATCTGGTGGTTGACAGTCAAGGACAAAGCTCAGCCTTGCCATGGTGGGGCTCACAGCCCCGTTTGGAGCCAGCTCTGGGTGCAGAGATCAAACCCTCCAAGGATGCCCAAGCACAGGGAGACTGGTCACAGACTCTGCTACCACAGGGTGCAGTGGGAGCTGTATGAAGAGAGTGGGATTCATGCTTGCACGTGAGTCGAGGAGGAAATGAAGCATCCTCGAAGTATCCCCAGCAATCTGGACTTCCCCATCACCCATTTCTCAAGAATCCTTGACATTTTGTTGAAGTACTACACTGGCTAAAGAACCAAAATCTCCCCAACAAACCACCACCAAAGCCCCAAACCCCAGAAGTGGACGGTACTCTTGTGTTTCTGGTACTTTTGGCAGTGTTGGTTGATTGTCCCCCGTGTGCTCAGCCAGGCCCTTGTTCCCGAGAAGGGCTCGGGGAGGGCCCCAGCGCTGCCACCAGCGGCCACCCCACTGAGCTCTCGGGCTCCTCCTGGTTCCTCACGCTGCCCTGGGCTGGAGCCCCAGAGAGGCCAGCAGGACTCCAGCCTGCCGTGCCAGGAGCACCAGGAGCCGCGGGCATGGCCGTGGCAGCAGGCCTGGAGTGCCAGGCACCAAATGCTCCAGCAAGCACAGAGCCTGCTGCTGGGACCCCAGCTCAGGTGTTTCTTATGGACAGGGCTGCTGAAAGGCAATGGAATTGCAGGTGCCAGCATGTGTGACTGGGACAGCCTCAAAATAACCAAAGGTAAGAAAACTGCTTAGAAGTACAACCAACTGAAGCAATGGTCACAGAGCTGTAGAGCAAGGACCAATCTAAACCTCCTGAAATGACATTAAGGAGCATTTCTTGCTCCCTCACCAGTTTTCTCAGGAGTTACTGCAGCAGGAAGGAGGAAATGCTCCATTTGTTCAGCCCTATTTTATCCTTCAGTGCAACAGCAGTTGCCTGAATGAACAAGACACTTAAAAGCTGGTAAATGAGAAGCCAGTGTCGGTTATTAGCCATGGGGGAAATTTTAAATCAGCTTCTGTAATGCCTAAATATGAGCTGATTTATTGGCCTTGTCTACTGAGAAAAGCTACAATAGCTTTTTATATATATTAATAGGGTTAATATTTGCTAACTCTGAAGTACATCACAATAAAGGTGGGGGAGGAAGGTAGAGAAGCTGTGGCTGCCCCATACCTGAGGATGCTCAAGGCCAGGTTGGATGGGGCTGGAAGCAGCCTGGTCTAGTGGAAGCATCCCTGCCCATGGCAGAGGGGGTGGAATTAGCTGCTGCGGGGTTTGGTCACTCTGCACTAGCAGCAATATTATATTTTTATTTTTGCCAATAATTTACATGGCAACGCTGAGCAGAGCTGTGGAGCGGTGATGCGCTGCTGTATGAAGAGCGAGTGCTGCTCTTGCCACGGGCGCTGCCCTCCCGCAGCCCCTGGCTGTCTCAGGGCATGGGACCCGAGCAGTGGGTGCCCCCTTTCTCCTCCGTGCTGCCCGGCTCGTTTCCCCTGCCTTCCCGGGAAGGGGAAGTGTTGTCCGCATCTCGGCAGCTCAGCCAAACAGATCCCGCCTTCGCCCCGGCTCGTTAATGATTGAATCCTGCGCAAACGCGGGATCCCAGAGCTCTGCCGGACCCGCGGCGAGGCAACACCCGGCCCTGGGCATGGTAAGGGCTCCAGCGCTGGGCACTCTGCTCTTCCACCCATCTCTGAGTGGGCTTCTGACTGCTCTACCTTCTTACCTTGATCCATCAGCCTTTTCCTAACAACTTGCTAAATTAATGCATCTGTCCATACCGAACTTTCAATTATTATGGCTATTTAAAGTGCTGATGTTCGTGATGCGCTTTCTAGATTTAGAATCTCACTAAGGAATTGACTTTCTCCTCAAGAACCGAGCAGACAGGGCTCAGCAGGGGCAGCAGGTGAGGTCTGAGCAGAGCGAGCACTCTCTGTAGCATTTCTGTCTCCTGGGGAGCACAGAGTGAGTGTAGAGACTTGATGGAAATAGCTTTATGGAGTTTTTGCTCTGCCTCATGATCTCCCTTCGAAATGAAATACAGCTGATCTCTGCTTTGAGGGCAGAGACCTGTGAACAAGTTCTTGACACCAAAACACCTTGGAAACGCTTAACCTTAGCTTGAGTTCAGTTTTGATCTATATTCTAGTGTCTGGCATTTGGTTTTCCTGGCTTTCCGATTGTTTGCTGACGCTTTATCGAAGGCTCTCACCAAAAGCTGTCTGTGTCCTGAGCCAGGGGCAGGTGGCTTTGCTGAGGAGGGAGAGGAGTAAACACTTGAGATCCTGCTCTATTTTCTTCCCTCTAGCTGAAAGCATTTTTTTAAACCAGCCTTTAGAAAGAAAGCAAGCTCATGTGTGGTGCAGCTTTGAAGGAAGCTCTGGCAGAACGCACAGGAGATGTGCTCCATCCTCCGTGCAATCCTGGTACCCAGTTTCAGCACAGCACACAAAGTGCTCGATTAAGGGCTGGGTTGATTTACCAAACACATCTCTCCTGGCTCCCCAGCCAGTTCTGAGCAGCCTGCTGTGCTCATCCCTCACCAGCCCTGTCAGCAAACCTCTGCCTCGATGACGAGGGAGGGCCACGGGACCAGCGTTGGCTAACAGGGCAGATGACTCCACGAGGCTCTGACAGGGCACCCACGGGCTGGTTTCACTTTCCTGGCCCCTGGCACTGCCCTGGCTTTGGCCAAGCTGGCACGCTGTGACTGATGCCTTCCTTCAGGTGATGCTCCCACTTCGAGTTCCTCACACAGGTCTTTGCTCAGGAGAGTTTTCATCTTCTTCTGTAACTCAGTGTCTGCAAGGACCAGTCCTGTGTGTGAGAGACATTTGAGGCCACATACCTACTTACCCTGTAGGCTGGAAGGAAAGAGCAGGCTGCATTCACTGATTACAGCAATGATATAACAATAACGTTTTTTTTACTTGGGTTTGGTGTTTATTTTTTTTCTTTTGATTTTCCAGGCTGTGAACGAGACTTGTGACTATTTTCTGACAAACAGAGTACTGGAAAAGTATTATCTCTCCACCATGTACAGCCTTGAGTTCATTATAGGTGCCATTGGAAACACCATTGTGGTGTTTGGCTATATTTTCTGCCTGAAAAAATGGAAAAGCGGCAACATCTACCTGTTCAACTTATCCATATCAGATTTACTATTTCTGTGCACACTGCCAATACTGGTGAACAGCTACTCCAAAGATCAGTGGGCAAAGGAGAGCACCCTGTGCCACAGCAACAGATTCCTGCTGCATGCCAACCTGTACAGCAGCATCCTCTTCCTCACGGTTATCAGCGTCGACCGGTACATGCTCATGAGGCACCCCTTCAGGGACCACATCCTACAGCAGAGGAGAACAGCTCTTATGGTGTCCGTTGCCATATGGATTGGGGTGATCCTGGAGCTGCTGCCACTCTTGTATTTCCTGGAGCCTCTAACAGTTGCCAATAACTACAAATGTCTTGATTACGCGAGCTCTGGAGACCCCAAGAAAAACCTGGTCTACAGCATGTTCCTGACCGTCTTCGGCTTCCTCATTCCCCTCTTGACCATGTGCTGCTTCTACGTGAAGATGGTTCGTTTTCTTCAAAACAGGAGCGAGCAGATCCGCTCTGCCCTGACCCTGGAGAAGCCCCTGGCGCTGGTGATCCTCACTGTGGTGTTCTTCTGCCTGCTCTACACTCCCTACCACGTCATGCGCAACGTCCGCATCGCGTCCCGAATGCCGGCCTTGAACGTCTCGGACTGCACGCAGGGCATCATCACCACCATTTACATCATCACCAGACCCTTTGCCTTTCTAAATAGTGCCATTAATCCCGTTTTTTATTTCCTGATGGGTGACCACTTCAGAGAGATGCTGATGGCCAAAACAAGACAGCTCCTGGGCAGGCTGACAACCACTGGGAAGTGAACGAGTAAGCAGATGCACTGTAGTGGGAGAGATCTGGGAGGAAACTCTCTTGGGGAGAGCATTCAGTGCCATTTTTTTAGATAACTTTATTTATGCAATAGGATAGGTATGAGCTGATTGTGTTCCTCTAAATGCACCTGTTACCTTATTGTGCAGGAGGCTTGTGCTGAGCTGCCTCCTGCAAACCAGGAGGGCTGCTCTGCTCGCTCCCAGCAGGACAGCAGTGGGATACCCTACAGCCCGTTAATACTGTCATCAAAAGGCCATCAAGTCAGCTCTCTGAGGGAAAACAGGCTGCCCTCAGACAGCTGCTTTGTGAGCCATAACTTGGGCCTGGGCTGGGACAAAACGTGCCTTCGTACATCACCAGGACAGCCAGGCACGCTCACATGGGCACTCACAGCCACTTATCAGAGTATGGAGCTACCTATCTTCAATACAACTAAGTGCCTGTGGAATCTATAGCCTGGAACAGAATTTAGACCTCAGAGTTGAAACTTCATCAGCAGTTCTACTAATGAACCAGGAGCTAATGAGGAGCCAGTCCCTGCCTGATCCCTGCAGATCGATCAGCAGCACAAGTTACTCTCCAATGGACTGACCCAACTTCAAACAGATGGGGAAAGATCGATGGAGCAATGAGCTCCCATGGGCTTGGGCTGGCCCAGGGCTGCTGGGTGTGAGCAGCCCCCTCCCCTGCCTGCACCCCTGCAGGCCCCAGGGCCCAGCCCAGGGACTCCCTGGCACAGGGAACGGGTCAGGTCTCACCCAGCTCACCTGGGCTCTGCTCTCCGATGTGCCAGTCACCTGCAATGTGCTTTGCTGTGCTGGTGGCACCAGCCCCTGGAGAATAAACTGCTTAAAAAACTAGGAAAAGTCTGCTCTGTGTTGTTTTACTTTGTTTGCTGATCTCTGGGGTGTCCATGAAGCCTCAGCATCTGCCTTGGTCCATGTCACATGGCCCTGTGCCCTGTCACAGTGTTATCAAAGCAGGGTCTGGTCCCCAGCCCCACGCAGCAGCAGCAGCAGCAGCAGCACTTCTGTGCCTGCCAGGGAGATGACCCTGTGCTCTTTGCAGAAATGTGGAATAAACTTACTTACTTTGGGGTTTTTTAGCACAGAAACAGCCATGCAGAAGCTCAAAGTGCTTTGTCAGTTTAGATTTCCTCCTCGAGGCTGGGTTTGCTGGAACAGACAGCATCCAGCTATCCAGCTGCCACTGCCCTGGTCTTGCGTGGGTCCTCCTCCACTGTCCTGCCCAACGAGTCCAGTCCAAGCCCCGAGGCAGGGCTGGAGCCACAGGCACACTGGGTGCCACTGCCCTCTCCAGAGAGGTGCCTGTACAGCATGTGGCATCCCATGCCCCGTGTCGATGGCCAGGAGCTGATTTCCCTTTGTAAACAGTGTGTAGTGACAGTTTTTATGGATTAATATACTCAATTATTTGTTTTTCTGTGTCTGCTGAGGTGAGCAGGGTCACCTGCTCCTTCTGAGTGACTGAGTCACCAAGGGTCACTGTCACCTGCACTGCTCACAGCAGGCTCTCCTCAGCTGGGGAGCCCCAGGCAGAGCCCAGCACCTCAGAGGGACTCACAGACCTGCTGGGCTCTGCTCCTTCCCCCTTCTGGGACAGCCCTGGTCTGTACCTCTCATTTAGTGGCAATCTAAAGTCTCCATGACTTCCATTTCCCTAAAGTAATGAGGGAAACTTCTGATCATTACACAATTAACTGTGATGCTGCTGGTTTTGCAATTAAAAATGTGATTAGAAAAGAGAATATAAACCACTATGTTCAAGCTTCACCTACACGTTCCTCTCTGCTTAATTCTTCTACTCCTGAGTAGTACATGGAGAAATTTGAATTAATAAAGCTCCAAAGCACTGCCTGGTTCACCTGAGCTGGGCTAAGCAGGGCTAAGGTGGGTGCAGGTGATGGGCAGTGGGTGCAGGTTCCCCCAGGCAGAGCCACACTTGGGCTGCAGGCACTGGCATCAGCACAGCTGGGCACGGGCTTTGGTTCTGATTCAGACAGGGAGTTTTTGGTTTCATTTTGTTTTGTCTTCCCTTATTTTGGGTGTGGACTGAAAATGCCTCCAGAACAGGAACTCAGCCGTGAGTCAGCCTGAAAGCAGTCCAAGTATGTTTTAGTGGCGGTAAGTGACCTAAAAATAACTGTTCCTGGGAAGAGTGGGGAGGGCAGGGCGAGGGGCTGGGGGCTGCCCCCGCTCTCCCAGCCCTGCAGCCACTTTCCCAGGCAAACACGGGGCCAGGACACTGGGCTGTGTTCAGCCTCCTCTTTAGGTGTGAGCTGCAGGAGCCTGTCCTTGGAGGGAATTCACAACCAGCCCCACACCCACGAGAAAACACATGGATCTATTTCTTATTAATTCCAAACCCTACCGAACCTCAGGTCCTCTGCAGCCTGGAATGTGTAAAATGTCCTACAATGTTTTCCCTGACATTTAGAGAGAATTTCCCGGGTTTGCCTTTGTTCCCATCACCTTTTGCCCCGCCGCTGCCCAGGCAGTGCTGCTCTGGGGTCTGCTGCCTCTGCTCCTTGCCCCAGCTCTCTGCAGCGCTCTGTGCCACAGCAGCTGCTGCTCTGCATTGTTTTAATAATGATTTATGAGAACATGCCTCCAGGAGAGCACACAGGCTGCCTCAGGGGCCATGGATTCAGCACAGTGCTGTGTGAAGGGTGGCTGCTGGCTGCCCTGGACACCTGGAAGGAGCTGACACCAGCAGAGATGTCCTGACCATGTCACTTGCCACACTGGCAATTCAGAGTTTAACTGCTCATGTTGACAGTAATGAAGATACTAATTCAGCTGACTTCTGCTTGGTTTCAATTTGGTTTTCACTTTCTAAAAATACATAAGCTAAAAATAGTCTTCCTGGAGCCCAGGAGGAGCTTCACCCTCCGGGCAGTCTGTCCTTTGGCTGGTGAGGTGAGGACACCTCAGCAGCCCCCCGAGGTCCCTGGGCAGCACCCCAGGTGTGCAGGCACACTCATGGAAACACCTAGAGCTTTACCTGTTTGTTCAAGCAGCTTTTGGACCAGCAGCACCAGGGTCTGACCCGGCACACGAACACCTGGGGGCAGAGCACTGCAGGGATCTGATGCCAGAGCAAGGTGCCTGCAAAACTCATTTTCCTTTCAGTTTGCTGTGTCTTATCGAGATTTTGACCCACATAAGTGAAGTGGAACATTTAACTGCTGCTTTGTTCATTCTTGCACTCTTGCCTCACTTCCTGACACAGCCACATAAGAGTCACAGGATGGAAGCTCTCACAAATAACCGTTCAGATGAAGTAATTAAATTATTTGATAAAAAAAGCAATCCAGCAGTTTGCCTGCTGCCTTTCGAAATAAGTTCTGTGCTCTCTGCTGCTCCAGGGCTTGGTCTTAGGAATTCTTTTTCCTTCCCAGAGGCCTGCTCTGTTTGGTGAATGCTGTTCAGGGGCAGACACAGCCACTTGCTGTTGGCCCAATTCCTTCTGGGGGCTGAGCCTGGCACAGCCCAGCTGTCCAAACACCCTGGGGGAAACAGGGAGCTGCTAGCCCACCCAGCCAGGTGATGCAGTGCTGGGCACGGGCTGGGGAGTGTCCTCTGCCCAGGTGAGGGGCCAGGACAGTGCTGACGAGCCAGAAGAGGCAATGGGTCCCACCTGCCCCAGGAGCTCCATCAGACAGGATGTGGGGCCCAAAGGGTTAAATAGGAGCCCTGGTGCTGCCTCCCTGCCTGCACAAGCATCCTGTGCTGTTTGTGTCCTGGGCTGGTGGGTGCCACAGGTGCACAAGGAAGGAGCAAGCTGAACAGGTAAGAATGAAGTGACAGTTCTCAAAAGTCTCTTTTATAACTAAGTTACAGCAGAAAAAATTCCTGCAGAATGTGGCACTTCTTGGGGAGGCCTGGTTGAGTGATCTGCTGGAGAGAGAGCTTTGTGTGCCTTGTGGTGCAGGGCTGTGGTGGGACAGTCAGATGGAATCAGGGGTTCCTGTAGAGAAATAAAGTGACCCAGTTTGGTTTATGGGAAATGTGCAGCAACGTGAGGGGAACTGCTCTGTGCTAAGGCAGGAGGGGGTGAAGGGAGGCTTCTGCAGGTGCAGTAACTGAGAGGCAATGTGCAAAAACCAATCCTTCGAGCTGGGTTACAAGTGAAACTACTCAGAAATGTCCCCTGTAAATGGAAGTACCAGGAGCAGCTGTAAGCCCAGGCACCAGCCTGGAGCTGCCCCGGGCTCTGCAGGGACATTTCTGCCTTCAGCTGACCTGGGGAACGGCTGGGGGGCTGGGAATACTCCAAGGGGCTCCCTCCATCCTTGGAATGGTAGCTTTAAAAGCAACTGGGACTTTCTCTTTTTTGCTTTAGACAGCCCCTGCACCTCCTTTCCCCTGATCAGCCTGTGGCGAGGCTCAAAACAAACGTGGCTTTGCCCGGCGGACTTTGTGCTGCTCACATCTACTTTGTCATTGAACAGCTCCTGGCACTCGAGGGGTTTTCCATTCTCCTAAAGAAATACAGCTCCTGGGATGCCTGGTTGTGTTCCCCTGGCAGGTTTACTAGCGGAAATCCTCCTCCTGCAGGAGCACAATGGCTGGGGGCTCTCCAGGGTGAGCAGCAGCCAGGGAAAACAAACATCATCCTGTTAGAGCACATTTCTACAGAGGCCCAAATTTAAAAACCTCATGCACGAGGTTCAATTGCCATGATTTTACATCTAGCAATACATTTTTGACAGGAGAGGAAGTACTTTATCACCCTAATGTTTATTTTTCTTTATGGTGTATGGGGATATTCTAGTTTCTTTGTATTTCAACCCAATATTTTTGCAGGGAATGCTTTAGCTATCGACTGCCCTAAGAAATGCTAGCTTCTCTGAGGTTTGTGTCTGTAGTTCTGTCACAGAGAAATAAGTTTCCCCTGATCCCTGGGAGCAAATTACTTTCAGTAATTTGGCTTTCAGGATGTTTTTTCTTACTTCCTTTTAATTAGTTGTTGTGCATTTCAGGGCAATCGTTACAAAATGGTGGTGCTTCATGCTGCTCATCTTGCTTCATTTAGGGAAGTGTCACAGGATGCTTTAGATGGCTTGATTTCCATAAACTCCCTTTGAATTCAGGGTTTGGTTGTGTTTCAGGCAGAGGGTTGTGACCACAAGTGCCTGTCCCAGCCCCTTCCCTGCCTTCCCTCGGGACCAGTGCACCTCCTTCATCCTCATCCCGTGCATGGAGCTGGAGTTGATGAGCAGATGCTCTCTCCTCTGCTTTGATTTCTGTTATTTCCTAGAAGGATTTCAGTAGTAACCTCAAAGGATCCCGAAATTACTTTTCCTGTTCCCATCAGAGATTAATTCAGTCTTTGTTTTCTCCTGCTTGCAACACCTTTGGGCAGAGTGTTTGGTATAACTTGGCAAGGGAAGAAATAACATCAGAATTGACCTTGTACCAAAATAAATAGAGAGGAATTAATGTTTAGTTACAATTATCCTGTTCTCATTAACAGTTCCTCTGCTTACTGTGACATACAAACTTCCAAGGGGTTTGGTGTGACTTTTGCCATATTTATGAAAGCAGTTTTTCCAGACCTGCTGCCTGTGTGAGGAAGAATAAGCCTGCTAACCTCCTAAAATGCTTTTCAGACCACTCTATGTAGTACCCAGTATTGCTTTACACAGATGAAGATAAAAATAAACAGAGTTAAATGGTTCTTCTTAGCTACTTTATTCCTATATTGAATTATATCAGAGAAATCAGTTTTTCTTAAAGCTGCTGCCTATCATTACAGTGATCCAGCCTGTTGTACTGATGTTACTCCAACAGTATTTCTTAGCATGACAGACCTGATTTTGATTCCTTGGGCTCCTTAAATCTTATTTTAAAGCAAGTTTCTGCTTCATGCCTGTAACACGCAGACTGTAAATCTGTTGAATGGACTCACTGTCTGGATGTGCCACTTCTTATTTATTTTTCTCTCCTTCTGTAATAGTATCTTTCATATTTTTCTTTATATACTTTTCAAAAGCACAAGAGACAAAGGATGCCTTTTTCACTAAAAGAAAATCCAATTAAGATATGACCTAATGATTAGTTACTTGCAATCTAATTTTTATGACACGTAGCTATAGTCACTACTTAATTAGAAAGAGTACAACTCTAAATACCGAGTTAGAGAAACCAGCTGGTGTTTACAGAACGAGCTGATCATTAACCCCAGCTCTGGGGGTGTCACCCTACATCCCAGTATGCCCACTGCACCTATTGGTCTGTACTGGGCAAGCACTGCTCGGGTTTTCTGTCCGTGCCGTGGCAGGTTGTGGAAGGGCTGTGCCCCACTGGTATGGGGCCAGGAGCCTGGACACTGGCAAAGGGGATGGGTGCTCTCTGAACAGTTGTGCATAGAAAAGCAGATCATGGAAGTGCTTGGTCTGTGTCAGAGTGAAGTGGGTGGTGTGTTCTGTCTGTCCTCCGCGGGGTCTGTGCTTGTCACCGTGCTCTGCTTAGCTGGGGGCCCATCATCCTGTTGGCAGTTCTTGAGCAATGTGTGATTACAGAAGAAAACCCTGAAATTGTCTTCTTTGGCTTGGGCTTGATGAGAGCAAGACAGAAACAACACTCTTGTCATCTTCCTATATTTTTATTTGGATTATTTTGCTTTGGGCCTGACAGGATGGGGCTGGTGCATCCAGATGAGGGCTGTCAGCCAGAGAAGTTGCTCCAGTGGAGTAATGTGGCCTCTCGTATGCTGTGAAGCCAATGCCCTCCCCAAAATACTTTATCTGTGTTGGTCAATTCCTCAGGCTGGGAAAACATGTGCAGTAAAATGCTTGTTTGGAGGGTGTCTCATAGCAGATGATGATGATGATGGTGATGATGAAAGTAGGTCTCAACTAGACCCGTGTGAATTAGCAGTGTCTTCTGAAGAAATTGGGGACTGTGGTTTCCTGAAGAGACAGAAAGATAGATTGATTGGAGTGTTTGCAAGGCTGGAGGAAACCTTTAGGCATCCCTTCAAAAATGTGTCAAAAAGGCAATGCTTTCACCCAGGCAGGGACATGGAGGGCCTTGGCCGTCCCACGGCACCTGAGCATCCTCTTTGTGGCCAGCATCCCCCGAGCCGAGCCGCTGTCCCGCCGGGACGGCTGCGGTCCGTCCTGTCCCGGGGCGCAGCGGCAGCTCCGGGCTTTGAGCACATCCCGCGCCCGGCCGGGGCCAGGGGAGCGGCCAGGGCTGCATGTGCTGCCCGGCTCCTGGCCAGGCTGTGCCCCGGCCCTGAGCCGCTCGGGGCAGCTCCTGCGGCCGCTCCCCGGCCCGGCCCCAGCAGCAGCAGCAGCGCGGACCCCGCTGGCCGGGGCTGGCTTGGTCTGAGCGTTGTGCTGAGCCTCGGGGCAGAGCTCCGACCCCCGGTGCCCCAAGTGCAGGGACTGGCTTGGTCTGAGCGTTGTGCTGAGCCTCGGGGCAGAGCTCCGACCCCCGGTGCCCCAAGTGCAGGGACTGGCTTGGTCTGAGCGTTGTGCTGAGCCTCGGAGCGGAGCTCCGACCCCCGGTGCCCCCAGGGACTGCCCTTGGCTGTCGGGAGCCGCGCCAGGCACAGGGAGGGACCGGCGGAGGACAGGACCGGCGGGGGACACGGCGGGTCCCCGCGGCCCCGTGCCCGCGTCTCCCGGCGCTCGGCGGCACACCTGGGCAGGGCGTTCCCCGGCACCGGCTGTCTGCGGGCAGGTTGGCGACACCAGGTCCCTGGCAGGTGCCGGAGAGGTTTCGCAGAGCGGCTGGCTGTGCCTTGCCTTCCTGCCGTGCTCCCGCTGCCCAGCCGTGCCCGGTGCGGCCCTGGCACTGCCCCTGGCCGCAGCCCTCCCGCTGGCCCGGCCCCTGGGGCGCACAGGAACGGCGCTGCCCTCTCGGCACAGGAGCCCGGCGTTCTGAGAGGGATTCGGCTCCGCCGGAGCCGGTGGAAGGGCTGTGACACCTACACCGGCGTGCAAGTAGGCACAGGGTGCTGTCAAAGGGTGCCAGGCTGGAGATGGGCACTGCTGGGGCCAGTGCTTGCTAAAACATGGGAAAATATAACATCCTTGTTATTTGGCTAAAAATATGGGGGTCACTGGGTCACATCTGCCTCGCTCCTTATACCGTAATATTTCAGTGTGGGCATAGGCCAAGTAGCAACAACCCTCCATGGCCACACAGAAATGGAACCAGACTTTGAAATGTAATTTTCATGTCATTCCTTGGCAGGAGGGTTTGTTGCTCCCTGTCCCTGCCTGCCGGTCTGTGGCCATGCTGGAGCATGGCTGGGTTATACAGTGTGGGGCTGTACGAAAGGCTGTGCATTATTGCTGTCCTTTGGAAACATCTCCATGTCTGGAATTGCTCTGTTCTGTGTGAAGGCAGACTCACCTTGTGCTTCCACTTGTGCCCCGTGGCAGTTTCACAGCAGAATACTTTTAAACGTGGTTCTCTTGGGTCACAGATGCACAAATCCTCTGGAAGCAAGAGGGATACTTTGGTAAAACTCCACAGCTTTCACCAGAGCAGCATTTCCTGCCCAGCAGCAGCCGTGCTTTGAGTTAAATCCTGAGAGTAACTAGTAAGCAGGTGGCTGTGGTTTTTCCCTGAAGAATTCATTTTCTAAATGTGGCTGTGAACTGTTGATGCCTCTGTCATCTAGGGGACAGGCAGTGCCCCCCACAGCTGGGCAGCTCAGATTTGAAACAGTAGGTCTGGAGACGGGATCAGAGTGCCCGAAGCCCTGGGTGTGCAAGGCATTTGGGGGTGACAGCTGTGTGCTGAGGGTGGCAGGAGATGTCCAGGAGGTCCAGCCCCCACCTGCACCAGCTCTGGGAATGTGCCCCAGCCTCACCTAGATGATATGTGAGAGAAACGAGGAACATTTCCAGGAGCTAATATTTAATTTGGTTGCATCGGTGCGGGCAGGAATGTGCCATTGCTCTGGAAGCCCGGGGAGGCTGTGGAAGGCAGGGAAGGAGGGGAGTTCCACTGGCTCTTTGCCAGGCACTGGGATGATAACAAGTAAGATTGAAAAAGAAAATTAAATCAAGTCCTAGGCCTGAAAATCTGCAAACTTCTTAAAACTATATTTTATTTTATACCTGGACACATTTAGTGAAAAAGATGAAAAAAGGGTAAAGAATACAGCAGGAATGCCTTTAGTAGCATCACTTGTTTGGGATCTACCTTTTGAAAGGGAAAAGAAATACCAAACAAAGCAAAGTGTCTGTTGTTTCACTTGGTGCACTTTGCATTTACATATTATTTTCACTTTTGGGACTTACATGTTTTATTTTTTGAGCCAACCTCCTCTCCTTTATGGTTGGACTCAAACAATCCTTTCTGGGATGGAGCTCAGGGATGTTGAGGTGCTCCCACTCCTGCCCAGTGTGCCCATGGCAGGTCTGCCTTGGTTACACAGTTCCTCACAGAAAATACAAAAGCTGCCTAAACAACACAAGAAGGCACAAAAGGGTCAGTTTATTATTATTTCACACTGGGGTTTAATATAAAAACATGAGGATCCTGCTCCTGGTTCCCATATCAGGGAAGAGACCTTTGTTTCCAATCTGGATCTGTTTGACACGATATCCAGCAGGAAGGCAAAGCTGTTATCTCCAACGCTGGGATGGAAATGAGGAGCAAGGACACTTAATCTCCTAATGAGGGAGAGATGAGATTGTCCATATGTTTCCCATACTTCCTCTGATTCAGATAATCTTTTGCAGATTAACCAGAGACTTCTTATTCTTTGCAAACAAAACAAAATGCTCCTGCCCCTGAAAACTTTTACAGTCATTATTTTTCAAAACAAAGATGTGACCAAAATTTGGAAAAATAATAAGAAGGATGGAGTTGGGTGATTCGTCAGACACAGTCAGCTTTAATGGGAAAGAATTAAAGCTCCTGAAATGTTGGGAACAGAAACCCCTTCAGCAGCACCGTGACATGGGCTGGCCTTGCTGCCTTTCTGAGGAACTTATTATTTTAATAATTCCAGCCTGAGAAAAACTTCAGGCTTTGGACTCTTCAGGAATAATAACAACAAAAAAAAAAAAAAAAAAAAAAAAAAAAAAGGAAAAAAGCTGGGCAGAGTTGTCATCTGTCCCACCACAGCTGCTCACCCTGCACAGCCTGGGGCTGATGACACATTTTAGCTCAATTCAGAACCAGCACCACAGAGCACACCATGGCCTGAGTAATAATGTGCCAACAAGTGTGTCTGCAATGAGTATTTAGTGAGCAGTTTTACTCACTCATCAGAGCATGAAGACTCCCCCTGCTGCATGTCTGACACCACAGGGAAGGCGGATGGGCCCTGCTCTCTGTTTGTAGCCCAGGTAATCGTGTCAGATTAAACAGGGCTGTTTGCTAGCTCACTGTGCCCAGCAGTGCCAGAGCTGTATCAAGAGAAAGGAGAAAAACTGTCATTTCAGCCAAGATTTTCAGACTAGACCTGGGCCCCTCTCCATGGAGGCCTCTTTTCTGATGGAAGCCTTGAGGATGTTCAGTTTCTGCACAGATAGCTGACACCCATGGGAAATTTTATCTGTTGTACCTCTCGGGGTGGAATCTCTGGGTACCTCTCACCCTTATCAGGAGTTTTACTCTGACCAAGCCATGGAACCTCTGGGAATCCCAGAGAAGGGACCAGGGTGCCTGTGCTCTGCTTGGAAAAAGGCTTCAGGATGGGAAGCGATCCCTAGTGCAGAGCATCCCTATCCCTGCCAAAACACACAAAATTCTGTAATAGGAATGGGTATTTCTCAGGTGACTATTGTAATTGATTTTATTATTTATTAGTGATTGAAATCAGGACTCAGGACTTGTCTTTCTCACACAGAGAAGTTCTTGGGGCGGCCTCAGCAAGGAAGTCGTGCAGACACAGAGACATGCTCCCCCCACTCTGCTGCCAGTGCTGCGGCCAAGCTGGGGCCGTGCCAGGCTGGGGCTGGCTGGTACATGCCACGAGCCAGGCTCAGGGACTCCTGGAAAGCTGTTCCCTCCACTCCTGCAAAACCCCGTAGGGTGGGATGGTGAATCCAACAGCGCTCTGATGCAGGGCCAGAGCAGAGGGGGACACCGGTGGAGGAGCGGAAAGAAACGACAGGAAATCCTGTGCATGGCCGTGCTGGCTGCAGCATCCCTCAGCAGCGCTTCCAGGCTGCTCAGCCGCGTGTTGCACCTCCAGCTGCACCTGCAGCACGCCCCGAGCTCGGGCACTGCAGCGCCCAGGCCCCCGAGGGGCGGCTCCGCTCCCGGCTCGGGGGCTGTGGGTACGAGCCCTCCTGCTCCGGCTGCGGGGCACAGCTGGCACGGCCGAGGGGAGCCACACGGCCTGTCCCCTGCAGCACTGCCCGCATACCCCCTGCCCTGCGCCATGCCCACCATGGACGCTGCCGGGCGGGAGCCACTGCGTGGGTTTACCAAAGCTGGCGTGGCCGGTGAAGATGGGGCACCATGGCGTTTTCCCCCCGGGCTGAGCCAGGGACATTTCCAGCTGGCTCCGAGCGCAGCAGAGCTTTGGGTGGAAGGGCTGCTGCTGCCTTTGGAAGCCTGGAGTTGGTGGTAACCCCAGCAGAAATAGCGAAAATGGGCCAGAAAGTCCCTGGCTGGCGAGGCCAGCGGTGCGGTGGGTGCCGGGGGCAGGGCACCGGCCAGGCAGCCGTTATCGGCGGCTTGCAGCAGGAAGGAGTCCCGGGGCACCGCCCCAGCCATTGCCCCATTTCCAGGGACCGCGGGCGATGGCCCGTGTGGGCGGCCCAAGCCCTTTCCCCCACCAGCTGCCAGCGGGCAGATTAATGGGTCACAGGGAGAGGTCTGCAACCGGCGCGCTCCAAACCGCGTGTCCGTGCCCCTGATGCGAGCTCCCCGTCAGCGAGCTGGGCTGCAGCGCCATGCAAAGCACTTCCTCTGGCATGTCCTTTTTTGCTAGCAGAAAGTAATTTTTGCTTCCTTAAGAAAATATATGTGCAAAGCCCAGCCCGTGGCCGTGGTTACCGCTGCAGGAAGGGCTCACTTCACTCCCTCGGCCCCTAGGTTTGGTAAGTGTCTCTCTCCGGCCTGTCACCCCTTCCCCCGGCCAGGCCACCGTGCTGCGGTCGCAGAGAGCAGCAGCACGCTGTAATTGGCCCCGCGGCACCGGGGGCGGTGGCTGTGCCAGCAGCGCTGCTGGCACCCCGTGTCCCGCGCACAGCCCCGGGTGGGACTGAGCCACCGGCCCAGCGCGGGGCTCGCCAGCCCGCGGGGCGCAGCGGGACAGAGCAGCTGCCGCTGACTGACGGTGAGTTGTTCGCAAAGCTGGACCGTTTCATTGTCGTCTTTCATTGTGCTGCTTTTGCGTATGGGCCTCGCTATCTTGAGTTAGTGAAGACTTGAATAATTGATTAGAGAAATGAACACTAAATGCGAGATGTTTTTATGCTCGGCATGAGTAACAAAACTCTGTGGTTCTGAAGAGCACTAAAAGTCGCAGTCAGACCCACCACAGACCTTCCATAGCATGTGCTGGGGGTCCACTGGGATGCCTGTGGTGTGGAGCTGCACTCTGAGCGAGCACCAGCCTGCTCCCAGGGACACGTGGAACAAACACGGCACGGGAGCCACTGCCATGCTGCTGGCGGGTGCATCTTCTCTTTCTTCTGCTTTTACTACAGTTTTATCCGTTCATCACTGTGGTGTTACTGCACTGGAAAAGTTGAGAGAGGTTTTCACATGCTTACAAGAGCCCTGTGAGCTGGTTTAACATCTGTTGCGTTGTGGCAGCAGAGGGACACAGGGCCGGTGAGACACCCCGCCATGGCTGTGCTCCGCTTTGGGTGCATTTCCCACTGGGGCCGAGTGCGGCTCCTCGGCAGGGTCCTGCCAGCCCTGGGCGATGCAGGTGGGTGTCCATCCCTGGAGCATTGCTCCTCAGCCCCGCTCTGGCACGCTGGGGGGCTGTTGGTTAAGCACATGGGAGATTGAAATGACATTAATCCTCTGAGAGTGACCCTCAGCTTCCTACCGTGAAATCTGCTGCTGCTGGTGAACATCCCGCCAGTTTTCCGTGACTAAACACCACGCTGGATCACACGCAGCAGCCGTGGGGCTGAGCACCCACACTGCTCCCATGGGACTGGGGGAGAGAACAGGTGCTGCTGGAGGGGCTCCAGCAGGAGCTGCAGAGAAGGAAAGAAACTGCCTTTGCAGAAAGTGCAAAAGCTATAATGTGTATCACAATTATTTGCTAGGAATTGCACTGTGGATTTTTCTCATTTATGTGCTTGTAGACTAGGAGAGATTATAAGTATCTTATTGCTTTCAACAAAAATACTATCACGCAGTAGTTGCAGGAGGCTTTAAGATAAAAGGACAAAACGGTGTAAGGGCCAAGTCATAAATTTGTGTGTTACATTTACAGAAATGCACATGCAGATGAGATCATTAAAACAGAAACAAATGTGCTCTGGCCTGGCGGGAAGCAGTGGCTGCGTGTGCCGTGCAGCAGCCGCGGGAGCGGGCTCCGGAAGAGCAGGGAGGCAGCGGGGCCTTCTGTGGCAGCAGCACTGGAGCTTGTGTCAGACCTTTTTGGGGAACTTGAGCTTCACCAGTGTTGCACAAATAAGGGCATCAGGAAGCAAACGGCTTCTCCAGGGTTGCAGTCGTGCTCAGCCCGGGTTTGAAGCAACTCGTGTGTCTGCCTTTAATAAAGGCTGAAGGAGGGAAGGAAAATCAGAGAATAGGTTGATTTAGTGACTGCTGTATTGCAGCTATTTGTTGAGATAAAATGAAGACACAAGACAGACTTGGAGCTCAGGTGGATTTGCACGGTGGTTTCTGTCTGTGTGTGAGGATGGGTACGGAGCCCCCTGTGCTCCTGACGGGTGGAAGCCCTGCAGTGAGGAAGTGTATTTGTTCTGCTCAAGGTGCAGCTGTGAAGAGGATGCCCACAGGCACCCTCGTGTCGGGCTCTGGGACACGCTGGTCCCAGTGCCATGTCCGGGTGACCACTGGCCCTGCTGCCTGCCAGGCTCAGAGGGAAGGGCAGGCACCTTGGCACCAAGTTCACGGGCCAGCCTCTCACCTCTACAGCAGCAGGGCTGCACTGACAGCCAGGAGAGCTCTTCTTTCTTGCTCCACTTGCAATAGCACGTAGGGACTCTAAAACACAAAGTATCCTTCAAAAAACTTTCTTAGCACACAGTGTTTCTCTTTGTCCTCGAGTACTGATTTATGTCTTCTGGGCTGAGAGGCACACAACGCTGATGAGTGTGCAATAACATATTTCTTTATCTTTGCTGTAAGACAATTAGTCTCTTGGAATCGCAGGTGCTGATTGTTGTCAGTATTGGATGATGACCTGGATCTGAAATTTCCTTATGGTTCTCTCTTTACCCTGCCCTGCCTAGACATTCTGTTATGACAGAGCTTGTGCCTGACATCCATTCCCTAGGGTTTGATCCCCTGTGACCTGCATAAATCAGTGTGAATGGAATGCATTCACTTTTCGGGGTACAATGAGAAATGCCATCACTGTGCCCAGGACACAGCTCCAGTCTCTCCAAGACACTGTCCCACGCCATTATTTAAGAAGAATTTAGTCAGGGAGAAGTTTGTACAGAAACTTTGTGACCAGAACAAGTGCTTTGAAAACGCCCGGAGCAGTGATGTCGGTTCTCAGGGAGGAAATGGCCCAGGGAGCTCTTTGTGCTCAAACGGGAACAGGAAGAGCACAAATGGCCCAGTACAATGTTCACTCCCATCGGGGCTGTGCGGCCAGGGCTGCTCTGTCTGAGGGGACATCTGCGCTGCCCCGCAGTGAGGCAGGTAAATATAAAACACAATGGGATACCAGCTGTCATGGATTTTGCTCTGATCTGGATTAAACTCCATTGGAACAAAAGTGTAAGAACACGACATTTTTCTGAAAGAAAATGGAATGCTTCTTTGTCCTTTCAGTCTCCCGTTTCTAGCAAAAAGCCATCAGAGCTAACCAGAAGGTATCAGAAAGCTCTCCCAGCCAGTGAGGTGCCGGCACTCCCTCGGGCATGTGGCACACCTGGATGCTCCCCAGGCTGGGCAGCTCTGAGGAGGGATGCTCACTAAACCCATTCTGTTTCCAAAGTGCTGCCTGCTCCTTTGCAGGGGTGATTTGAGCACAAGAAAAGCAAAGTTAATTATATCCCCTCCAGGCTGTGTAATAGAACAAAAAGCCTCATGAAGGAAGCAGCTGGAGTTAGATCTTGAGACCAGGTAACAAAATCAGTAAATTGGTCATTACTTCATCTCACAAAACATAACCCTCTGCTTAGGTGTCTGTGTTAAAAGATGTTTAACACTATGTGACACTGGAGATAAACTCTTTGTCTCTTTCCTTGTCTCTATTCAGTATGTTTGTCTTTCCTAAACTGTGGTTAGCACCACAGCAGTTCGATGAGTCCCTCGCACATGGCCATGTGTGCGTGTCCTGGCAGGGGACACTTTGATACACATCTGGCTAATGTGGACTATTGCGTCTCCTTTTCTGCACTCTGCTGTCGGTGTCACCCACACGGCAGGACCGACACCCGCCCTGAGACAGGGGCAGAGCCGACCTGCTGCCTCGGCGGTGGGCCTGCGGCTCCGGAGGGCCAGGCAGCGGGGCAGCTGCTGATGGTGGGTGCCGGGGGAGCCCTGCCAGCCCCCGCAGCAGCCGGCAGAACCAACCGCTCTGCAACGGCTGCTCTTGCTGAGATGAAGGAAGAGCGGGAACCGGGAGAAAAGCAGGGTCCTTCTGCCCGCTTTGGGAAGCAAATCCTCAGAGGATCGTGTCCGCAGGGACGGCGTTAGCGGGGCCTGCAGCAATCGCGCCGGGTGTTCTGCGGGCACGGCCGGGCCGCGGGCAGCGCCGCCCGCCCCCAGGCCGCCGCTGCCGTGCCTCCCCCGGCCGAAGGCGGCGGGGCCGGGCACGTGTGCGG
>VYZP01042752.1:18543-31655 GCA_013400635.1 Hypocryptadius cinnamomeus | reverse complement strand
GGCCCGCGGGGTCCCGGGCGGTGCGGGTGCAGCACACGGCGGTGCGGGCGGCGGCGCCCCGTGCGCACTCACCGCACGGCCTGGCCCCGGCAGCTGCCGCGGGAGCGTGACGGAAAGAGAGCTTTTTGTTTCCTTTTTGGAGAAAGTTCTTGAATTCAGAACTTTGCTTTGCAGGTGCAAACAAGTCCGTTTGTTAAGACGTTGGTATAGTGGAAGAGGAAAATGCAGGGATGTTCGTGTAAAATGGTTGTATTGGAAAAATATGTGATTGTTTGTTTTAGAAAGAAATAATTCCTTTTGGTGATTTTTTTGAGGTGGGGAATATATGCCCCAGAGAAAGGGAGAAGCAGGACACGGGTGACAGAGAGAATGAAGTGCAGGAGAGCAGGTTCAGGGAAGGGATGTAACGGGAAAGAGGGATGGAAGTAATGAATAGTAATGGTGAATACTTAACTGGGTTGTATCTCTTTTTGGCACTACGGAGAAAGGGTTCTAATGAAACGACAACATATTCCAAAGTGACAAGGAAATGATTTGCATAATGAATAATTAACCGATGGCACTTGTTGCTGCAGGGGAAGTTTGGGGTGAGAGCTGAGGAGAGGTTGCAGGCTCCCCCCGGGCTGGCTGCATGTGACACTGACCCTGGGCAGGCCCACTGGCATAGAACAGTATTATGATAATTTAAAGTAGATAAAAGAGGAAGAAATGAAAGGCTCGGCAACCCCATGCTCACTGCAATGGTGACAGGACTGCTGCATGTGGAAGGTTGGGATGTGCCACTGCAGGAAGCAGAGGTGTTGGGAGTCTCTCTGCTCTGGGCTGAAAGCAGACATGGGTAATAACCAGCTAGGGTGTATCCCACAGCTGCCTCCGGCCTGGTTCCCCCTGGGTAGGAGAATCTGTAGTGCACTCCTGCAGTTTGTCCTCTGAGGGGTCTGTGGAGGGCAGGTGAATGCCCCATTCCATGGCCTTGGTGTGATGTCCCAGCCATGTCCCACCGCATCCCTGCATCAGGTGCTGCTCTGGCTTCCCTGTCCTCGGAGCTGTCTGTGCTGGAAGGCTGGGGTATAAGGGTGATGTCCAGGAGATGGAGATGGGTGCCAGCAAACAGCTGGAGCACGCCCTGGCCGTGGGAGGGTGCTGCCCTGCAGGGCCAGGGTTTGGCTGCCCAGAGCAGACAGGCTGTAAAAGCCACATGGTTTTGGCCTCACTGTCCAGGGGGGTTCCTGTGGCCACAGGAAGGTTCTTACACATGTGGTGTAGATGAAGATCTGATGGCCAGCTCAGATTAAATCATAGGCTTCCCTCTCTGTTTTTATTTCCTTTGAGTACTTGCTTTATTCTGCTGCTTCAGCCTCAGTGGGGAGGTGGTAGTGACACAGGGATGCCTGTAATTATTGGGATGAGCCTCAGCACCTCTTGATTCCTGAACAGTGGATGATTCCTGCTCAGAAACTGGTGGATAATCTGCAGACATCATTTTCTGACACCGAGGAAGTCATGCGTGTTGGGTTGTAAAAGGCTTTGCAGTGACTGTTACTTTCAAAGGCTTAATGGGTGTTTTCCTTAGGCATATTTTCGATGGGAATGTTGTAAACAGCATGTTAGCTAAGGCCAGCTCCTTAAGGTAAAACTGCGGGAAAAGTTCTGTTCCCATTCCTTATGATTTATGTTCATGCCAAGGATGATTTTTGCAACTATGAGTTTATCAGCAAATTCCTGCTACTACTCCTGTCCGGAGGGAAGGGAGAGGGAGGATCTGGCAGAGTTCAATTGCTTCCCTGGGAATTCCTACACTTGAGTGTGTCCTGCTGTGCCCAGCCCTACACAGGGGGCTCTCCTTTCCCTTGCATGACTTGTGGTCTCCACTGTTTGTGTGCCTTAAGGATTAGAGCAGTTGCCTATGATTATTATTTTTAAATTTAATTTTATTAACAATTATATACTGTAAACTTAGCTTCCCAAGTTATGCAGCAAAGTAAACAATGTTTCTTTCCTCCTACCCCATAGTTATTTACCAAAAGAATAAACATGTAAATATGTTTGAGTGCTGTCCTCGGTGACATTTGGAGCCTGATCTGCTGTGAATATGTGCAACTGCAATTCCATTAGTGTCAAAGAGAGTTCCCAGCAATTAACAAGGAAAGAGAAGGGACTATTAAACCCATGTTGTAGTTGTGATGAAACTTCAATACATCCTAAGATGAGAAAATACAGTTAATGTACCGAGTTGTGAGGTGAAGGCTTTGTGTGGTTCCTGTGAGGATGCTGGAGCCCGCTCTCCCTTCAGCAGTCTGTGCAGGGGGAGTGTCCTTGTGAGTACTTTGCTCAGAGTAAAAAGCCAGAGACAAATGTTGGTTTACCCTGATCTGTACATTCAAAACCAGCAGTAAGTTCTGTGCATTCAAAAATATCTGTACATTCAAAACCAGCAGTAAGTACTGAAGATGCTCTGAAGTCTCTTCAACAGCTTCAGAGGCAGCAACAGGAGAGTGACAGCAGCCCCCTGAGCTGGGCAGGCTGACAGATATGAGGTTTCCCAGCCCATTGGGCAGTTTGGGCACTGGGTTTGATGTCTGCTGACCTCAGGGTAAAGTCCCACTATTTGTCAGAAGAATTGCTTTTCCTGAGGGGTCAATTAATTTTTTTAAATGTCCACTTTGTGTCAAATTCTACCCTGTGAAACAGTCTATGTTTCAGATTATGTGCATGTAATTGTTATAGAAGAATTTTTTTTATCCAAAATATCTTTATTTTAAGTAGCTGGGAAGAAAAAAAAGCTTGCAGTAGGTATAATCTATCCTCAGTAAAATCTGACTCGAGTTCTCAATTAAGCTTGAAATTTTGGAGGTAAAATTGCTGTTGGTACAAATTAATAAGAGCAGCAGTGGTGTGTAAGGTGACAGCACTTCTGTCACAAGGGCGCAAAATCCTGCAGTTTGAGTTAGTTTTGGTTTGAATGTACAGGTTGTACAGGGAAACTGAGGCAGCCAGGCCTGAGGAAAATGCAGCTGGGCCTGAGTTTTGTGTAGCCAGATTATAATTCCCATAAGGCAAGTGCATGACCAGCATTAGCCCAGCCTGGGGAATGGGCCAGCTCAGCTTCCTTGGGTCTGTCTGTCCTTCCACAGCCCCACTGCCTCCTGGAGCTGCTCTGATCTGAGCACTGAGATAAAATGTATGACTCCTGTGTGCTCGTGGGACCTTTGCTGTGGGCAAATAGGCCAAATACTCATTTTCTCAGAAAAATATTTTGGTACATAAATATGCAAGGTGTATATGCGTAGCTGAATGGAGTGAATTTCCAGAAAAAAAGCAGTAAGTACTAGATAGGTTGAAATATGTCCAGTCCTTTGGTGTTCAGAGCAGAGCTCCTGCACAGCCCGCCGTGGTTAGCCTGGCCGGGCTGGGCTCCTTTTATCAGTCTTTCTTGTGAATGTACAGGTGGCAGTTCCAGCGCCTGCAGAGTGCCCAGGTTTTCCTGTGGGAAGTGTACCTCGCTGTCCGCCCTGGGGCAGGCTGCTCTCGTAAAAGGAATTTCTTTTCCCTTATGTAACTTGTTGGTGTTCCATCCAGAGTCAGCTCTTGCAAAAGTGCGTCAGTCTTGCTTGCAGTGGCACTGAAAAAACTTAACAGAGCGTGCACTGAATTCCCCCCTTATCTCTCTATAGCACATTTTATGTATCTTGTAGTGAGATGTTTTGTTTCTGCAGTTTCAGACTTCGTGTTTCAGAAGATTAATAGACTTAGCAGCCCTGTTTGCTCAGCTTAGCAGCGATAACAATGTAATAAGTCATGAGACGGTCGCAGATCATCTGGCAAGGCAAAATATGCCTTGGACTTGAACTTGGAGCAGGTATTATTTGCAGAGAAAAGTGAAATGTTGAAAGCATTATAAATAGCGTGTCCTGCCTCGGGTGGCTGTGGGTTCAGGTCTGCCTGCAGAGCCTGCACAGGAGGCGGCTGATGGCATCTGCATTCCCGTCCGGACCGGGAGGGTGAGGGCAGCGTTCGTACCGTACATGGCTGCTATTTACTGCAGCACGTACAGCCCTGGCGGGGCTCGGGCGCAGGCTGAAGCAGCAGGGCTGGGCCCCGGCTCCCAAATCCTCCCGCAGCAGCTCCGCGCGTTCCTGCTGCCTTGCTGTCCCCGCGCCAGCGAGTCCAACTGCGAGCAGTGACTAAGGACTCGGGAACCCAGAGCATTTTTGGGCTCGGGGCCCAATCCTGCTTCCAGAGAAGTTAATTGGAATTTTTTCCTTCTAAAAAAGGGAGAGCAGTCAGAAGTGCCCGGCTCAGTCCTGCAGGGCCCAGGGCGCTCCCGTGAGCGTGCTGTGTGAGCCGGGCTGCCCCGGGCCGGGCGGGGATGGGCTGCGGGCAGCCGGAGCCCCCGGGGATGCGCTCCCGAGGCTGCTGGAGCCGTGGCGCTGCAGTGGCGAGATCTGCACTGCAGTGACAGTACCCGGCGCTCCAGGAGATAGGCTTTTCCTTTAAATGTGAGTACATTGCTGTGGGAGCACGTGGAGTTTGCCGTGGCAGTGGGTCTACACGCACCCAAGGTGTGGAGCCTTTGAGCCCCGCGCTCCCCGGGCAGCGCGGAGCAGCGGCCGGGCTGCGGGGCACGCTGCGCCAGGCACGTGTGTCAGGCTTTCCGAGCGGGTTGCCAAGCTGAAGCACAGCAGCAGGCCTGGATTGGCCATATAAAGGAGGTGTCGGGTCCTGCGCAGGGCCACCCGCCCTTCCTCTTCCTCGCCGCTCCCCAGGGCCGTGCTCGCCGGTGTTTCTGTGCTGCCTGCGCCTCTGGCTCCCATGGAAGGAAGGTCCTGATAAACACGGCAGGGCTTTCTGGGGAGAAATAAACTCTCCTTTTTTTCTTCTGTGACTCTCCGAAGCTTGGGATAAAATCCAAACAAAAATGTTGATTCCAGTGTGTGGAAGAGTTTATTAGTGCTTGGGCAGCATTCTTGACTTCGTGTGCCCACCTCTGGTTTTCAGTGAGTCTGGCACTCTTTACCTGGGTCATGAATCCTTCCGTGCTCCAAACGTAGGCACAACTTCAGTGGACTTTGAGCCTTCTTTCAAGCAGTGAAAAATCAAAGGTAGTGAGTCCGTGATCCTGATAATGTAATTATGTATTTTTCAGCTTTTTGATGTGTAGCAGTTAAAAATGTTGTTTCAGGAGTGTGGGCGCTTGCCGTGGTGCTGGAGCTTTGCAGGGTGCTGGGAAGGAAGTCCCTGGGCAGATACCTTGTTTTCTGCTTGTCAACATTTTATTGAGCTCCTGTATTTATGTGCAAATATATTCAATAAATAAATCTTTAATTTTTGTTGTGAAAAGTAGACACAGCTCTGTTCAATTCTTCTAATTAAATACAGCTAATGGTGGAACAGAAATACAAGCATTGGAACTTCTTTCACTAATTTTTCTGCATGACTGACCAAATTATTGCTTTGGATTTGGTTTGTTTTCTACAACTTCTGAGCACTCTACAGCTTCTGCCTTTAATCACCATTTTATAAAAGCTAGGTTTTCTTCAGTTATTTCAAAAGCTGTTTTCCAAATATCCCTGTTTCTGTTTTCCAATATCCCCATTTCTGTTTTTTGTTTAAGAGTAGAAATTTAAACTTCCATTATTGGTGTTTTAAAATGGCTTTTAGAGGTAGGAAGGGAAATACAAGGAAAACAGTGATCTTTTGAGGTTTTTCTAAAATTCCTTCATTGCGTTTAATTTGGCTAGCTTGCTATGTTAATGGAAAAGGGACACATTGAGGAGAACCCAAGCAGAGGAGAGAGTATTCCGTGTGAGAAGTCCTAAGGGACAGTGTCAGTGGCACTGCTGTGCCACGCAGGGACCTGCCCAGCTCAGGAGCCCCTTTGTGACTTGTCCCCTGTGTGGTGGTGGAAGCTCTGCTGGCTGAGGTTGTGTGCAGGGAGGCTGTTCTGAACAGGGGCTGCTAGGGGCTTGTTTCTCGTGGTTATTGTTAGCTGCGTACATGTCATCATTCAAAATGAACCAGCCTAACAATATACTAAAGCAAATACTGATTAAAAACTTGTCTCAAAGATATTTTCCACTTATTTCCTAAAATAGAAGTCATGCAGTTTTTATTACTTCTTTTTAATACCAGTGACTAATTGGGAGCTTTTGCTTGATATCTGAAGACGTGTGTATTTGTTTAGTTTGCGTGAGATTGGTCACGATCCAAACCTGATCACATCAGTAAGTGTTTCTGTGCTGCTGAGCACTGTATATATATGGATCTCTATTTAGTCAAGGAAAGCGTCTCCTAAACTGGTTTAGTTTTGCTGTGTATAGGAAAATCATTTTATATTTAGTGTATAACATTCATGTCTGATACCTCAGATGGTGACAAGGCAGAGAGAATTAACAATCCCATTCTCTGTGGTTTAGATTCTTATGTAACTAATAAAATAACTTATACAGATTCGTTGTATTTTCTGAGAAGTTGTACAAGTTTCTCTTAACCTCAAATGGTGTGATCATAAACATAAATTAAATGTAAGGCCAGAATGAATCAAAGCACCAGAAGTGCTCTATTTTGGATCTGAGATTCCCCGAGAAACAGACAGCTGTGAATGCAAATGCAGTCGGCTGTGTCTCCTGTCTCACAGCAGATGCTGGAGTGTTTTCCAGGACTGTCCTTGCTGTGATTCATGTTGTGACCGAGTCGGGCAGTGTCGTCATCGCACTGAGCTGGCAGTGCCTCCCTGCTCCAGGTGTCCCCAGCGTGGCAGTGCTGCCACTCTGTGATGCTGGCGTGGTTTCAGAGGTGTGGGACTCCTGGTCCTTCCTCGGGGGTGCTGTGCCTGGCACTGCCTGGCCGTGCTGCGGAGCCAGGGCACTGGTTTGCCACTTTGGCAGCAGTCCTTCAGTCCAAACTGAACTGCTCTGCTGTCCCTCATTCCCAGGTAATATTCTGGTTCCTGGGGAGAAGCGTGGGATTGTCCCTGCATTGCCATAGCTCGCCATGGCTGAGCTGAAGTGACCAGGTCTAAGAGCTGCTGCAAGCAGAACTCGGTGTAACGAGTTCCTCGTGAGCTGGACTCACGTCCCTTTTCGGTTGCCCTGCAGTCAGATGCAAGATGAAGCAATCCATGACTGCCATAACTGCGATGGGCCTGGCTGGGAATGTGCCTGTTATGCAGCAGGCAGGCAGCAGCAAGGTGTCCCCCATGGAATCGTGCCCCACTGTGGTCCATGTGTCATCAGGGCCAGGAGAGCTGCTGGCATTGTCACCAGGAGCAGGACCACACACCAGCATGGAGCATGTGACATGAATGGTCTGTTCTATCCCTGGTAATTAGGTTCAGATTTAATCTTGCTAGTTAATTTGAAGTGTGCAGGGATGTGGTGGCTGCAACCAGGCACCTGACTCAAAATTATTGTCATAACAAAGTGGTTGTCATGTGAACGGGCAAGAGCTTTGAAATCTGGAGTTTTTGATGTGGGCAAAGGTAGGAGGGGTGGCCCAGCCAGAGATGAGTTAGTGAGGCCAAGGGGAGGAGCTTATTGTCTGGAGGAAGTGGTACTATTAATAAATTAATAATGTTAGTAGTGACCATGTGTATGATCCATCCAGTGCTGTCTGCAGAGGTCTCTCAGGACTCCTTTTCCCCACTGCTTTATCCAGCTGTCTCTGGGGCAGGAAAAGCCACCCTTTGCACCAGGGCCACTTGGCAGCTGCATTAGGAAGAGAAGTGGAAACTGAGCAGTACTGAGGTGCTGGTCTGTTTTCCCTTGCAGTGCAGGAGATGTTCAGGCATCAGACCCGTGGGAAGCCTCACCGGTGAGAGCTCCTCCGGGCCACTTCTCCTGAAACCATCAGCATCAGCTGAATTTGGTGTCAGAGGGAAGCGGTTCCTTCCCTTGCTGAGTCATGGATGTGGCTTTTTCTTTCTGTAGGGATTCTTGTTATGGAAGATGCTAATCATTGTGTTTTATGTAAATTCATACACACGTGCAGCTGGAAATCACCTGTCACTATGGGACAGGTTCTGCCTCTTTGCTGCTGCTGCAGGTGCGTCCCAGCTCTGAATCTGGGCTGTGGGACTCATCCTGTCATGGGGTTTGCCATGTGGCTGTTCTTGAGGACAGCACCCAGCAGCCGCTGCCACCGAGACAGGGGTGATAGTGAGCCTGAGTCACACCTCGGGGTGCAGAGATGGGAAGGTTTTACAGGTGCAGTGGTCAGTTCAGGCACCCTGTGCTGCCCTGGGGGATGCCGGGGTTGGGGGGCCTGCTCTGGGCTGACCCCTCTGCCGTGGTCATCCTGCTGCTCTCCTGCCTTGCTTGGCTTGTGTACATTTGCAGTTAATCAAACAATGTGCAAGAGTCGGATTAATAAATAGCTTGTAGTTTTTGGAAGGGTGCATAGTTTATTTATTATGGCCTCTCAGAAGCCTTTGTGTAGAATCAACATGTTTAAAATTACTATTAAAACAAGAAAATAAACCTGATTTTAATAAAGCAGGTTTTTTTTCAATTCGTTTGTTATTTCTTGGAATTTTAACTTAAATCACTAGATTACTGTTATTTTTAAAGATAAACAACTTCTTTTTAGGCTTGCTTGGGCAATGTCACTTCTTTTATGGTTGGAATTCCCCTGTTCCAGGATAATACAGAACTTCCCATTTCTAAAATACATTGTGTGCATGTTATGGCAAAGGAATTACAGTGTGAATGTTTTTATTACCAGAAACAGTATTTGTGACATCAGTGGTGAGTGGGGATGGATATGTAAATGCTTTGTAATACATAAATTGATGTAAAGTGGACTAAAGGCAGAATAGTCCTTGCCCATTTTGTGTCCCTGACTTAAAGTTGCAAGAACAGAATAACAGCTTGTGTGCCATGTCCTCGTCCAGAGACAGGGCCTGGCCTGTGCCTGATCTTGCTCATAAATACACATCCAGCTAATGCTGTCAAACTGTGAATCCTGTGTGTCCCTGAAGTCTCAAATTTTGTAATAGAGATTGATATATACTCCAAGTTATTTTTAAAAAATCAACAGGCATGTTTCTTGACTTTAATATTTTTAAAATTACAGCAAGAGCAGTTAATCCGTAACCGTCTGCTTCTTAAAGGAAAGAGGGTTTATGGAATTTGCAGTGTAGCTTTCTGACTTGAAAATAGCATTACTGTAATCTAAAGTAAGAGAGGATTGGGCTGTGGGATTTGTATGTCAGTGCCCATGCGCTGCTGGTGGGAACTGGTGCGCATTTTGATTAGGGGTGGAAATCTTGGGGCAATACCTGATTTCTGCACGTGCTTGGGGCACGTAGTGTACAACATGCTGCCTCTTTTTTCATTATTTATCAAGTTTTCATGAACCGAGGACACTTGGGTTTGTTAAATTCAGATGGAATGTCACAGTTAGGTGGTTCTGCTAAAACAGTTTCAGAAACTGTGAAATAGAATCAAGATAAAACCACGTCTGATGGGGATGTGCTGGAGGAGCCACTGAAGTCAGTGGGAGGTTGCACCAGGAAAGTCTGTTAGAGCTAAAACAGTACAGAAAAAACCTTTAAAACACTAGTAGTAGTAGTACTAAAACTATGTATGTCATGCAAAATATCTGCGTCATAGAAGCAGTGTTGGCAGTTTTTTTACTATCTGGTGTGGCACTTAGTAGTTCAAAGCTAACATGTGCTTGCAGTTTTAGCAGGCTGCCAGTCCCAGGCTGCTGGGCTGGGGAGCTGTGAGATCCAGCCTGGGCTACAGTACCCTGGCAGTCCTGCTCTACAGCTGGCTGCTCCCTGCTCCTGCCTTTGCACTCCCATTTTTTCCTGAAATATACAAAAGTACAAAATGGTAAGAGGAATCATCTTGCATTTCCATGCTGTCCTGTGGGAGCAGCGGGTGCAGCCCAGAGTGCGAGACAAATGGGTTCTTCAGATGCAGTTTACTAAAGAATATTTTCCTTTATCCAATTCTATACTGTTATGTGACAAGATGTTAATTAGCTCATTGTTTCAGCTTAATTTTGTGACAGTGCTATAATTATATCCCTCAATTGTGCCATGGAGTAATTGCTGTATCTCTTCCAAATTTTATATTGAGATACGTTATTGGTAAACTTTGAGTTTGGCAGAGGTGTTTTGAAAATACTGTAAGGAGTCAGTAATTTTGTGTTCCTTGATTTAAAAGACAGCCATTTGGCAATTTCAAGCTTTGAGACTGCCCTGTCAGTGTAAATAGAATATTGATTTTATTCCATTTCCTATCTCATTAGAGTCATTGTCATGAGGATGAATTCACGTTGTGTAATTATCTGTTCTTGCTGACAGTTCTCATGTCATTGAGACTGGTGTTTTCAGCTTCCACTTTCTCTAAGCATAAAAATAGCATTCTTCCCTGCCATCTTCTCCTTCAGTGTTGGGCTTCTTGCCTGCCCAGCTTTCTACATCTTTCTTTGAGAGACATGTGTGAATTGAGGTAGAGAGGGATGTCCAGCAAACCCAGTTATAGGAACAGTGAAAACAATGCCTCTTTGGGAGCGATTCTCAGTGCAGGGAGTTACCTTATTTTTGTGTCAAAGACTGTAATGAGGGGGGAAAATGCATTGTTAATCTGTCTGCACATTTCCTTATAGCAATAAGGGGAAGTAACAGGAATCTCTTCTGTGTCAGATTCACTTTCTTGGACATTTCCAGATAACCTTTCCATTGATTTGTGAGGCTGTTTCTTAATAATTTTCATTGACCCAGCTCAGGAGACAACTAAGTCATCTCTGTTACCCTCCTAAGGAATGACTCCTCAGTGTTATTTCTCTCTTCTGTCTCTTCAGAGAATCGCTTTTAAATTTGCTCTCAATCCTTGTATCTTGATATTCAGTGAAGGCAAGGTTCTGCCTTGGCCAAACCAATGTTGAAATATTCCCAAGACAAGTGGCAAATGCTTCCAAATTTCAAAAGGTGAACTTTAAAACTCACCTGTGGATCACAAGAGTCTTTAGTACTGACTGCTCTGCTAAGTGGGGTCTAGAAACTGTCATCCCCTAAATCAGTTTTAATTGAATGAAAAATAAGAAGTTCAGTCCTTTTCCTGTCCTGTTCCTGTGGTTCTCCCTCTGGATTTGTTACAGTCATTCCCATCTTATCAGCAACAGCCCAAAGGACACATCTCATGTAGCAGCTGGGTTTTGCAGACAGTGCATCTTCTAGCATGTGAAGCTTCCTGGGAACTCCTTAGTGACTGGGTATCACAAGAGAATTTCCAAGTGACAGGAAAATCGTTTATGCGAATAAAAAAAGCTAATTCTATGCTAACATCTTCTTTATTTAGTGGGGATATTGAAGATAAACCTCTGGTCTGACGTCAGGCTTTATTTCTGCTCAAAGGCTATTTTTAGAGCTGACATTTCTGGCTGTTTTCAGGTTGACAACAAACTATGACTTCAAGTAACTGTTCATACAAGATGTACATCTAGTATTTCTTTGTGTTCTGAAGATCTACCTTCGAGGCATCAGCTCCTTGGAGTAATGCTTTTCTTTTTGTGGCTGGCAGCCTGAAGAAGGAAGGGTGGAATTCAGGCTCAGTTAGTGCAGTCACAAGTGTGTCACTGACCTCAGCAGGAGCAGGATTTCTCTCTGAGTGGGTGATTGTCCAAATCCTAACAGAAAACTTATTACAAACCTGGGAGTAAAACACAGTTCGGGGAGCCTTGCCAGGAATATTTCTCCTGTCAGTACATGAGAGCACAAAAGCTAGTTTTCATCTGTTTTCATTTTGGGTGCTGCCTTCATGCTCTCTTTCCTTTCTTGTTAAGGGTGACTACTTGTGTAATGAGAGTGAAATATCTTGTGGCCTTTAACTTGCATTGGCTTTAGCATATAAAATGCATCAATTTGCTGCTCTAACTCTTCTTGGTGTTTGGAAAAATCAATTGGTATAGATTGGTTATCAAGCTGATGAACTGGAGAAAACCCTGCTTAGAGCTGTTTCACAGCTTTGTGGTAGAGCTCTTCTTGCTGGCATTGCAGCAGCCTGTCCTGAGGGTCTCACAGGGAACAGATGTTCCTAACAAAATAACACGTGTCATTTTGTGCAGTGCAGGAGTGATGGTGGGAGGACGCAGATCCAGCTCTTGTCTGTGGAGGACAAGTTGCAGTGCACCTTGACTGAAGGCTGGGAGATGTGTTTAGGCTTCCAAAAGCGCTCTGATGTGCTGGTATTCCTGCACGAGGCTGCAGGGGTGCCTGGTGGGTCTGATGCACCTGCTGGCACGCGGGCCCAGCAGCACATTCTCTGCTTTCAGATCTCTTGGTGCTCATCTGTCACGGCTGGGAAGCGTGGCACAAGTACAAGAACCAAACTGGTTTGCCTGGACATTTGTTACAGAACAAGTTTTCAAAATTCGATATCCCAAGCACTGAGCAGTAGTGACTGCTGGTGCAGGATGACCCCAAACTTCAGAGTTTTAGGCAGCTGAAGCAAATGAGTATCTTTGTTTACCACAAAGACACTTAGTTGTTAACCTGTGCTTGCAAGTAATTGTGTAGTTGTTTGTCTCTTGCTAGCAGGGATTAAAAACGTGGCATGATTTCAAGTGTCCTGGCAAAGAACGCAAGGTGCCTGTTGTAATCTCGTTAGCTCTGTTAGGTGTGTTTTCCTTCCCCTGGAGTTGGTTGTTCTGATCACTATGTCCCTAGAAAAAGACTGTAGCTTTTTCTCATCTGTTGGTTTGCATGCACGCTGACAGCATCGCTTCCCAGGGTGTGATCCTGGGGGCTGTGTCAGTGACCTGCATTGGAGGGCGGTGGGAAATAGGAAGATGATGAAGCGGCATCTTTAGAAAGACGGGGATGGGGCTAGTGTTGCCCTTAGCGCAGGCGGAGGATGCTGCTGGGGTTACAGAATGCCCGTCGCTGGTGCTGTCAGTGTGTCCAAGCAGTGCCTCGAGGGTCCCTCTGCTCCGTCCTCTGGGCACTGCGATCCTCAGGTGGGACACGAGCTCTAGTGCATTACAGTAGATTTGTATTTGCGGGTGGCACCAGGCTTCTGTGGCACAGCTGTCGCGGCGTGGAGGGAAACCCATGCAGCGCACGTCGGCATCCGAGGCAAGGTTTGCCGTGCTGCCCGCGGGGT